>JASANE010004504.1:0-28043 GCA_030248225.1 Trileptium ribeirensis
ATTGCTAATCTGTGAATCGTGTGAACAAGTATTCGCGCATCTTTTTAATATGTGAATCATGTGAACAAGTATTCGCGCATCTTTTTAATCTGTGAATCGTGTGAACAAGTATTCGCTATTTTTTAAATTGTGAATCGTGTGAACAAGTATTCGCGCATCTTTTTAATCTGTGAATCGTGTGAACAAAGTATTCGCGCATCTTTTTAATCTGTGAATCGTGTGAACAAAGTATTCGCGCATCTTTTTAATCTGTGAATCGTGTGAACAAGTATTCGCGCATCTTTTTAATCTGTGAATCGTGTGAACAAGTATTCGAGCATCTTTTTAATATGTGAATCGTGTGAACAAGTATCTCGCGCATCTTTTTAATCTGTGAATCGTGTGAACAAGTATCTGCGCATCTTTTTAATATGTGAATCGTGTGAACAAGTATTCGCACATCTTTTTAATCTGTGAATCGTGTGAACAAGTATTCGCGCATCTTTTTAATCTGTGAATCATGTGAACAAATATTCGCGCATCTTTATGAATATGTGAATCGTGTGAACAAGTATTCGCGCATATTTTTAATCTGAGATTCGTGTGAACATGTATTCGCGCATCTTTTTAATCTGTGAATCGTGTGAACAAGTATTCGCGCATCTTTTTAATCTGTGAATCGTGTGAACAAGTATTCGCGCATCTTTTTAATCTGTGAATCGTGTGAACAAGTATTCGCACATCATTATAATCTGTGAATCGTGTTAAAAAGTATTCGCGCATCTTTTTAATCTATGAATCTAAGTGAACAAGTCTTCGCGCATCTTTTTAATTTGTGAATCGTGTGAACAAGTATTTCGCCCATCTTTTTAATCTGTGAATCGTGTGAACAAGTATTCGCGCATCTTTTTAATATGTGAATCGTGTGAACAAGTATTCGCGCATCTTTTTAATCTGTGAATCGTGTGAACAAGTATTCGCACATCTTTTTAATCTGTGAATCGTGTGAACAAGTATTCGCGCATCTTTTTAATCTGTGAATCGTGTGAACAAGTATTCGCGCATCTTTTTAATCTGTGAATCGTGTGAACAAGTATTCGCGCATCTTTTTAATCTGTGAATCGTGTGAACAAGTATTCGCGCATCTTTTTAATCTGTGAATCGTGTGAACAAGTATTCGCGCATCTTTTTAATCTGTGAATCGTGTGAACAATGTATTCGCGCATCTTTTTAATCTGTGAATCGTGTGAACAAGTATTCGCTATTTTTTAATTGTGTAGTTGTGTGACAAGATTCGCGCATCTTTTTGAAATCTGTGAATCGTGTGAACAAGTATTCGCCCATCTTTTTAATCTAATCGTGTGAACAAGTATTCGCGCATCTTTTTATATGTGAATCGTGTGAACAAGTATTCACACATATTTTTTAATCTGTGAATCGTGTCAACAAGTATTTTCGCACATCTTTTTAATCTGTGTATTGTTTGAACTAGTATTTGCGCATCTTTTTAATATGTGAATCGTGTGAACAAGTATTCGCGCATCTTTTTAATCTGTGAATCGTGTGAACAAGTATTTGCGCATCTTTTTAATCTGTGAATCGTGTCGAACAAGTATTCGCGCATCTTTTTAATCTGTGAATCGTGTGAACAAGTATTCGCGCATCTTTTTAATCTGTGAATCGTGTGAACAAGTATTCGCGCATCTTTTTAATCTGTGAATCGTGTGAACAAGTATTCGCGCATCTTTTTAATCTGTGAATCGTGTGAACAAGTATTCGCGCATCTTTTTAATCTGTGAATCGTGTGAACAAGTATTCGCGCATCTTTTTAATCTGTGAATCGTGTGAACAAGTATTCGCGCATCTTTTTAATCTGTGAATCGTGTGAACAAGTATTCGCGCATCTTTTTAATATGTGAATCGTGTGAACAAGTATTCGCGCATCTTTTTAATCTGTGAATCGTGTGAACAAGTATTCGCGCATCTTTTTAATATGTGAATCGTGTGAACAAGTATTCGCGCATCTTTTTAATATGTGAATCATGTGAACAAGTATTCGCGCATCTTTTTAATCTGTGAATCGTGTGAACAAGTATTCGCGCATCTTTTTAATATGTGAATCGTGTGAACAAGTATTCGCGCATCTTTTTAATCTGTGAATCGTGTGAACAAGTATTCGCGCATCTTTTTAATCTGTGAATCGTGTGAACAAGTATTCGCGCATCTTTTTAATCTGTGAATCGTGTTGAACAAGTACTCGCGCATCTTTTTAATCTGTGAATCGTGTGAACAAGTATTCGCGCATCTTTTTAATCTGTGAATCGTGTGAACAAGTATTCGCGCATCTTTTTAATCTGTGAATCGTGTGAACAAGTATTCGCGCATCTTTTTAATATGTGAATCGTGTGAACAAGTATTCGCGCATCTTTTTAATCTGTGAATCGTGTGAACAAGTATTCGCGCATCTTTTTAATCTGTGAATCGTGTGAACAATTATTCGCGCATCTTTTTAATCTGTGAATCGTGTGAACAAGTATTCGCGCATCTTTTTAATCTGTGAATCGTGTGAACAAGTGATCGCATATCGTGTGAATCTATGAATCGTGTGAATCTCTTACGGAGATTGTTTCAAGTTTTGGACCGCTCAAAAACAAGAATTTATTAAAAAATATCTGCACATAAAATGCGTGAAAAATTAATAAAAAAACTAGGAGTTGTTCAACTTACATACAGCTACACATTTTAAAGGCTTCATACTATTAAATGGTTCTCATAAATTTTTTTATTTCAGATCAAAGATTACACAAGAAGAACCAGCTGATAGTTCTATGAAACATTATTATGGTATTTAAGGCGTTTCAAAGCAACGATTCTTGCTTACCTTTTATAGATTGTTTGTTTTTAAATTGAATGGAGATAGAACCTGTCCCCCAAAAAATTTGAGACTTGATTGCAACTTAAAATTACTTCGTGCTCACAAATTATTGGTACCAAAAATTTTTCGAATTACGGGTCCAGAAATTACTCATTGATGAGGTACCACTGCTGAGAGCTGAGGAATTACATACGTACTATGCACAGTCATACAAAATTTGGAAACAATGTCTCAGCCTAACGGCTGTAGCAAAAATATATTCTGTGTTGCAATTCACAAAAATTATTATGTTCTGCGCAATTTATATGCGTATTAGAACTGATATCGACATAATCCTACATACATACGATCATTATTCCCTTTCTGGCTAAACTAGTTTATCAGCACATTTACTATATTTATTCTCGAATTCTATTGAATGTTTGACTATAACTGATAATCCGTTGTCAGTAGGCCATTGCATTAAGGCGTGTTCACACGCTCAAACTTTTTGCTCAAATTTTGATCAAAATTTGACGGTAATTTTTAACGAAAAATTGCGATATTTCAAAATTTGAGAACAAAATTTGAGCTCAAACTTTTTCAAGTAATGAATCTCGTCGATGATTGGCTACAAGAATATCCTTGAAAAGTTTGAACAGTGTTCACACATTCAAACTTACAAAAAATGCAAAAAAGATGCTTTCAAATTTTGAACAAAAAGTTTGAGCTTGTAAACACGCCGTAAGTCTCGAGCTCGCTATAATGGCCTTAACGCTTGATGGAAACCTCGTTACGCTGACTGTTCGATTGTCAGTAAGTAAATGTTAATAAACTTTCATGTTGTTGTTGTGCATTAACGTAATCTAGTTGACCGCGTTTGTGTAAATTTCTATACATGGCACATATAGAATATCACACAAGAATTGGGTGAAATTGTCATTTATACACATTTTAAGATAGTATACTATAAGCGGAAAGTGAGACATTAGCTTTTATGAATAAGTTTTTCTAAAGAATTAGGAACGAACGATAACTGATTAGAACGGATATGTAAAGAAATAAGAAGAAGTAGAAGTAAGATGAAAGAGATATGTATATCTGGGCCCCAATGGCGGATCCTTGGGCCGAATCCCATGGGCGGAACATATAACGCATCGATGCTAAGGAAAGACTGCAAAAATTTAGTCATCACCATATATAGTAAAAGGGTTCGATCTATCAGTAAGAGACTCGCAGTAAAACCTGTTACCTGAAGTTAACTCTAAAAGTACGCTAGTGTTAATGGTACGAGTCGTCGCTACACGAGTTGTATTTTTTCATTCGATTACGAACTATATTGTATATCTATAGTGGATTTAGACGCGCGTAGTTAGACCAGTGTTAGAAGCGGGTAGGATCTAGCAGTAAAGTGGAGCGGGTCGGGGCAAATTTAAGCCCCACGTGTAGTGAACGCGGCGAAGCGGATCGTGGTAGATCTACTGCCCCGCCTGCAATAAATTGGCGGGGCAAATTTACTGATCCGCGTGTAATAAATGGGTCGGGGCAAATTTACTGACATGCGTGTAATGAACGGGTCGAGGCAAATTGATTGACCTGCGTGTAGTGCACGGGACGAAGCGGGTCGGGGCAAATTTAGTGACTCGCGTGTAATGAACGGGTCGGAGCGGGCTGGGACAAATTTATTGCCCCGCGCGTAATGAACGGGGCGAAGCGAGTCGGGGCAAATTTACTGACCCGCGTGTAATGACCGGGGAGAAGCGGCACGGGTGCCGTGCACTAGAGTTTATTAACATCAGTATCAACGTAAATAAGCCTGGCGCTTTTTAACACCATGAACCTTGATGGTGCCCATCAAATAGTTACATCAAAAATTTTGTACGATTCTACACTGATCAGCCAAAAATCCCTGAATGTACTCGAAATTAAGTAGAATGGTATTGTGAAAAATAGGGTTTTGTGAATTTCGTGATGTGGCCTTTACATCAATAAAAGTTTTTTGGAGTCATAATAAGCTTCGGACGGAAATCTGTTATTAATTAGATGAAAAAGTTAAACTAATCGCTATAATAGCCTACCAATGTCTATAGCGCTTTAACGTTTGCTTAACAAGGTACTGGGCACATGGCGAGTGGTACGGCATACGGCAACGGGGCGGAGTAGAATATCCTACCGGCTTCCACCGGACAAGCCAATTTTAGGGATTGCAAAATTTTATAAAACATTCCATTACGCGAAATTTAAACAGCTTCTGAAATAGTCAAAAATTCCAGACCGAAAACATCTGTATTAAGACATTTTTTTTTATTTTTTAAAATGTTCATTTTCCAGATAGGTTTGCACAAAACATTCTCAGCGGGATTCGGCTCCTCGTCGCATCCATATGGTTGACAAATTTTAGCATGATTCCTTTCCCACGCTGCTGATTTCTGCTAGAGATACTTTCAAATTAGAATTTGGTTTGAAATATGAAATACTGATCTCCAATCAATCTCTTCCAAGTCCAAAGCAAAGCAACGTCTAAAGCCGGTCTACCCAATCACTATCGATTGTCCTTGATTAATGTTACAATATTAGTTCGTTTCCCGAATCTGTTGTATTCAATCTATGCTCTCAAAATGCTTGTTCAATTTCACCCAATTTGGGTTCTTACCACGTTGAATCACTTGTTTGAAGGTTTGTAAACTTTTTAAATTTTATGGTTAAATATGTTGATAACAATGATTTTGTGGACTGCGCGTACCTAAATTTATCAAAAGCTTTTGACAAAGTACGTCATAAGAGATTATTGTCCTTGATTAATGTTACAATATTAGTTCGTTTCCCGAATCTGTTGTATTCAATCTATGCTCTCAAAATGCTTGTTCAATTTCACCCAATTTGGGTTCTTACCACGTTGAATCACTTGTTTGAAGGTTTGTAAACTTTTTAAATTTTATGGTTAAATATGTTGATAACAATGATTTTGTGGACTGCGCGTACCTAAATTTATCAAAAGCTTTTGACAAAGTACGTCATAAGAGATTATTGTCCTTGATTAATGTTACAATATTAGTTCGTTTCCCGAATCTGTTGTATTCAATCTATGCTCTCAAAATGCTTGTTCAATTTCACCCAATTTGGGTTCTTACCACGTTGAATCACTTGTTTGAAGGTTTGTAAACTTTTTAAATTTTATGGTTAAATATGTTGATAACAATGATTTTGTGGACTGCGCGTACCTAAATTTATCAAAAGCTTTTGACAAAGTACGTCATAAGAGATTATTGTCCTTGATTAATGTTACAATATTAGTTCGTTTCCCGAATCTGTTGTATTCAATCTATGCTCTCAAAATGCTTGTTCAATTTCACCCAATTTGGGTTCTTACCACGTTGAATCACTTGTTTGAAGGTTTGTAAACTTTTTAAATTTTATGGTTAAATATGTTGATAACAATGATTTTGTGGACTGCGAAGTACCTAAATTTATCAAAAGCTTTTGACAAAGTACGTCATAAGAGATTATTGTCTAAACTTGTTGCTTATGGTGTGAGTGGTCATTTGCTAAATTATGTTGAAAATTTTGTGACGGGTCGGTCTCAACGTGTCGTCATCGGTTATCAAATGTCGTTCATGTTTCAAGCGGTATTCCTCAAGGAACTGTCCTGGTGCCTAGTTTATTTTTATTCTATATTGATGATTTTGACTCGTATGTAAAATGTTTTATCGGTAAATTCGCGGATGACACGCGCATCGCTTGCATCATATATACGCGGAAATAACTATATGACCGATATAGAATATTTCTAGTCTAATGTATTTGCTGCCGTACAAGGGTCAGTAGATAACTTTCTAACTTTTAACACAAAAAATTATTCACTTAGGTTACAACAACCTGGGATATCAATACGTTTTATATAAATGATACATTTATGGAATGCACGGAGGAAATGAATGACCTAGGGATGTTTATGTCCAATGATCTGAAATCTTCCGCGAATGTAACTGATACTGTTGAAAAGTCTTTTAAGATGTTACATTCTATTCTTTGTTTGTTCAGCCCTATCCCTAAGGCAATATTTAGTCCATTATTTAAAAGTCTGGTACGATCTAAACTCGAATATTGTTCCGAGGCATGGAGTCCTCACTTATTGCGGGATACAAACCACCATGAACAAGTTCAGCTTTATGCAACTAAAAGGGTTATGGGCTTACGTAATATGAATTGTGAGGATCGTCTTCTTTTTTTGGGAATTCAAAAGCTATCGCCCCACAGAATGCGTCAAGATGTGATTTTTCTTTTCAAACTTTTCAACAATTATTTTAACTACAACGCTGACAGCATTGTTTCACTAGTCTCTAACGATCGAACCAGGAGGCACCCGTTTAAACTACGATCACCCGATATCCCCCGTCTAAATATGTCAGGTTAATTTTTCAACCACCGTGTTGTGAAAACTTGGAACTTTTTGCCTTCATATATGGTTACCGCACCATCCCTGGCCACCTTCTAAAGACGGCTCCATGCCTCGGGCCATTTTCCGGATGTTTAGCTGTTTTTGCTGCTGTTGTTTGGCCTATTTTTAGGCATCAATCTCAATGATTCGCCGGTGTCAGTCACCGGCTCTCATCTGTCATCGGTGTTGATTCAAACTGTGTAACAATGGAACTTATTAGATTGGCCGAAGACGGATCAAGGTAGGTAATAATTGTAATGCTCGATCCTTGCTAGACCAATTTTGGCATGATTCCTCCTTTCCCACGCTGCTGTTTTCTTCTAAAGATACTTTCAAATCCGAATTTGATTTGAAATATCAAATTGTGATCTATAATATATCTCTTCCGCGGTAGAGCGGCCTCTAGAGAGGGTCTTCTCAATCACGTTCACTGGGTCCTTGATTGATATTACAATATAGTTCGTTTCCCAAATCTGTTGTAATTTAAATATGCTCGAATCTTGGTGACATTAATTATATCTTCTCTACTACAGTAACCATGGTACTTACACATCTAAGCCCAATCATATATATATTGCAACGAATTTTACCCACGCTCCGTCCGTCTTATATACATTTATGGCTATGTCCCATGGGAACTAATTCCTCGGTCACGGCTTTGTTCAACGCTAATTTTGTTTTTTTTTCTATACAAAATATAGCGACAAATTCGTACGTTCCCTTTCGCTACCGTAGCCTGGCGTTGTTGTATAATACAATATCAACATTACATTTATAAGAGCAATTACATATGTTACAATACATTTTCCAATTCACTTACTTTAATTAACATTCGTGGGTCCATTACACGTTTGGCGTTCCGTACAAATATTATAAAATACGATACATGGCATTAAAGTTTATATACTTTATAACTTGATATAAACTGTGAATACAATAAATAACATATAAATTGTAGCAATAATAGGTGTCTTTATGGGGTGCGAGGGATACCCTCTAAATGCCGGATCTTCTCTAAGCAATATTGATATCTTCCCCTTGTACGCCCCAAATTGGTTGGAAAATTTTAGGATTTATGAGGTTTGCAATTAATTTTATTAAAAATGACCAGGGGTGCAGCACACTATTGGAAAATGAAGGGACCGGTTCACACTATGGGGCATAACCGAAAAATCCTATTTTTGGCGAAAAATACGGCGATCCTTCCATCTTGCTGCGCCTCTGAATGTGGCCCAAATTATAAGGAAAAATCTGGGACATTGAGGAAAATTTTCGTGTACCCCTCCCACAGACCACCGCCAGCACCATTCATCCCTCCCTAACTCGACGGAACATTGAGACCTATGCTACATTCCACAAGTGCGATGGGGGGCAGAGTGAGGTTATATCGCTAGGGATCAGACACTCAAGCCATATTTTCCTCTGAGATTCCCCTATCCCTATTGAAACCATCCATGCCAGGAAGCCGACAGAGCTTGGGAATTTATTTATTTTATATAATATATAATTGATATACATTTAGGCATTTTTACTTATAATACAGATATAACAATGATTACCTTAATCGTTACCATACATTGGATGGGTGATTCCGCGACCAAAAATAACAGTAAAGCGATTTGTGGTAATTATATATATATAATACAGCTCCGACAGATAAATAATTTACTATATATATATAATATATAATTATTATATGTATAGCTATATAGATATATATAAATACGCATGTATATTATATATTAAAAAATTCGCCGTTCGTGAGTAGTAAACTTTGTATTCCAGTCTACGGAGCACTAAGCAAAAACTTTATCCTCAGTTTGGATTTAACTCCTCAATCTGTGTGTGTTCACCGGTCCTGGTGGTGCTAGATTATTTGATTGGCATCATTGTCAATTTAAATTTAAGTTGGACTCATACGAAAGGTTATATTATTGTCAAATACACGGCAATTTGCAGTTTTTATAGTGTAACCAACTGATATATTGATGTAAAGGTTCATTATCTTACCATATATACACAACATATTGACTGGTATAGTTTTTAAAAACTCATATGGGAATAATTTTTGGTGATTTATACCGCTGTGGTCTCGTTGATATAGATAATAAACTGTGTGTCAAATTTTATATTTCTACTATGCAACATTCCTGTTGAACTTCCTCAACTTATAAGTACATTTATTAACTTTATCTATATATATATATTCTATTTTGATTGTAATTATTTAATAAATATATCTTAGTTATTTACGATATTTATTAAATTAAGTGAAAATTAAGTTAATTTTTTGTAGTTCAAATAAAAATTTAGTCTTAAAATAATAATTTTAATATCAATGCCGTATCATTCAACAATGGGACGAGAGAGAACCTGAGTTCAAAGCGATATATATATGGATCGCATAATGTTTGACGCTAACAATACTTGATGAGAAATTAGTTATTCTTTATTTATTTAATATATCTTATTATTTTAATAATTAAATTTCTTTTTACTTTTTACGAATCAGAACAGTAAATATGACAAAATAGAAAAAATGAGTGACGAAAATTTGAAGTGACCCCTGTTTAAATTGATGAGATGACAGGCGAAGCGTAGATATATTGTATTTCACAATGAACCTTCACAAAATATTGATATATTAGGTGGCGATTGGTTACTCGAATTATTAAAAATTTCAACTTTTAGTAAATTTTGGCAATTACTATAGGTATATAACGTCGTAAACTTTGTTGTTCAAAATTTAAATACAGGTCGCATTTTCATTCTACTACGTGTAGGTATGGCATTTGGATATTTATTTTATGTTTTAAGGAAAATAGAGGAATTTAAATGATACAGCAGGGCATTATTGAGCCAACTAATGGCCCGTACGAGATCCGCAGTGGTAATTGGAGCCAGAAATGGCGCCTCAGCAATTGATCTTTTCCGCATGTATGATATTCAATTTGCCGATCTCTGATGAACAGGCGGAACGATGAGTGATCACTGTCCACCTTACGGTTCGTCGAGCTTACGGTCGCCTCTTTCTCAACTGCGTCAATGAGCCTTAAAAAGTAAGAACTATAAATTATAGCAAATAATTGTAATAATGTGTGTAAATTAAGTTTTATAATGGTATGCATTACACTTTGACCCCTCAGGGTTGCTTTGACCACAACTTTTTAAGTCTAGTCTAGATCTGTCAGTGGTACCATAAGTTTGGTCTACTTTCATGGTTTGTAAAAGTGTGAAGTCAATAAAGTTGTTGGCTCTATTTACGCGGTGAAGCATCTAATAATACGTGTTTTTCACACCAAATCTTTTCATTAAAAGTTTCAAGTTGTCTCGTACCTCCGTGGACGCTTATTATTTTAAATTTCAGAGAATTGATGGCTGTTGAATGTATATTTTAGCAGTATATCAGCTAAAATTTGACACAATTTACTCATTTTCGGTACAATAACACATTATTAGTGAGTAGGGTAAAGAACAATAATTTTTGGTGTACGATTGCTGAAAGTGAGTCAAAATTTTTCGTAGTAATTTTTCTTTGGCAGTTTTTGTAATCATTTCCTTCAACTTTATCTTCAGCCTTTTCTGATTTTCTTCTAATTTTTTCTACGCAGTTTCAGAATTTCTTCTAATTTTTGTACGCAGTTTCAGACTTTCTTATAATTTTTTCTATGCCGTTTCACACTTTCTTCTAATTTTTTCTATGCAGTTTCAGACTTTCTTCTAATTCCTTCTACGCAGTTTCAGACTTTCTTCTAATTTTTTCTACGCAGTTTCAGACTTTCTTCTAATTTTTTTACGCAGTTGCAGACTCTCTTCTAATTTTTTCTACGCAGTTTCAGGCTTTTTTTATTTTTCTTCAACGGTGTCACAGTTTATTCAGTAAATTTTTGTTCAGCAATTTCGAACTTTCTTCTTAAATTTTGCTTCCACAGGTTCAGACTTTCGTCCATCTTTTCTTCAGCAGTTTCAATCTTCCGACTTTTCTTTAGCAATTTAACATTTTAGACTTTCTTCTATTTTTTACAGCAATTAAAAAATTTCACATGATGTTCACTGTGAAATTTCAGTTGTTTATCTGATTTTTCTGCAAATATTTCTGGCATTTTTTCCACGGTTTCTTCGGCAATTTTAGACTTAGTTCTAATTTTTCCTTCGCAATTTCAGACTTTTTCTTAATTTTCTTCGTTATCCAAGTATTTCTGTGCTAAATGACAAAATTTGGTTAGACAAAAGTTTCTCCGTAAACACGAAGCTAATTCGGAAGGAGGAGGGATAAACTGCTTTCCCCTTCCTAAAAAATCAGGAGGCTACGCCCCCTACCTATCTTGTTCCAGCCCTGTTGACTATGTGTCCCTATATAATATGGCGGGGGATCCAGGATTTCCGGGGAGGACTTAACATGGATAAATGACAAACCAGAAACAAAAAAGAGATGTTATCACCTCTCTTTTAGGGGATACGAAAAGCGTTGATCTGCTCCATATGTATATATCACTCTGGCTACCATTTATGCGGTTTCCTTGCTCTTATTCGACATCTGTGTATCAAATCAGGGAATTACACCGCCAGGGTTGTTTTCAGTTTTAACGATAAAATTTACACTCTTTTTATCTCAAGATAGAGATCATCCTGTTAGCTGGTTGCTGATATATATATATGCAGCTACACGCAATATTTTATGGCAAAACCAAGAACACAAGAACGTAGCAGCGAAACTCGCTAAACTTTTTCATTTCATGTGCCTTCGAAACGACACACACAGGCCATTTTTGTTTTTCTTATTCGTTTTTGAATAATCTCTTTGCCCATCCCAAATCAGGTTAGAATAATGATGTTACCGCCATTGTATTCGCAGGTTCTTCTCATAATACTCATAGTGGTGTAGGGGAGTTACCCCATAAGGTCCATGCCATCCTTTACTGCTCATGCGACCCCCCACCCCCCCCAGCAATCGACCACCTCCTGGGATCTGGGACGTCGGCCTATGTATTGTCATTGCCAACTACCGTTGGGCGTTTTGTGCACTAAACTCGAGGAGAACACGCAATTTTTGTACCAAACTCACATCTTATTATATTATTTAGCAGCAAAGATGTTAGATGTAGTCTCCTCCGTAATAAAATATACTGAGATATACTTTTTTTTTTGGATGTAGTCTTGTTCCTGAACCAGGCGCGGCGATCTCTAAAAAATAGTGGAGGGATGAGCATACTTTTTCTTTAAATCTTATCCCCGGATTTTGATTTGTGGGGGAAGTGCATCTCCCTCATCTCCCGCCTCCCGGATGGCCTCCCATGTCCCGGACTATCGCCTATTAGGCCTAAACATATGTTATCTCTAAAGGCTTTTAAGGTATTTGTACCTCAGCGTTCCCCTCATTTCAATTTCGTTCCCGAATCAGATCGGGCTGGAATATTAAGCAACCGTGAACATGATGGCTCAACAACAGTAACCTTTTGTAATACGCATGAGCGGCGATCCCTAAAAAATAGTGGAGGGATGAGCATATTTTTTCATTAGTTCTTATCCTCGGATCTTGATTTCTGTGGGGATGCAACCCCCTCATCCCGCCAGGCCCATGGTAATACGTTGGCGTTGAAAATTATTACAGAAGTATCTATTGTAGCTTCGCACATCGATTGGTAATAAAAAAAATTTATAAAAAAATGTGGCTTCATCAAAGGACATAAGGACATGCATATATATGGACCCTACATGAGAAAAAATTGTCACTGTTTTCGTCCTGAAAATTGCACATGTGTTCAGGGGTATATATACTTAGCCAGAAACTTCTTAACGCAGGAGCAAGGGATGTATTAGGCAGAAACAGGCTAACAGCTCCATGAACATATAACGCTGTGGATTTCTATGATCCTTCAGGAACATTGCCTAAAATCCTATTGTGATTGCATACGGAAGGCAAAAATCCACTAGTGTCTTCTTCTTGTCCGTTTGGCTCAAGGGCGTAGCCAGAAAGCCGAACTGGAAGGGCACCAAGGCTTTCAGGAACGTACACAAGTTAGCTGTGTTCACAATTTATTTTCAAAATCTGAACTGGGGGTGTGGCATCTCAATACGCTAGCGTATATAGCGTAGCTGAACACGCTGTGATCGGGGTCTGTGGTGTTGTGCTAGCGGACTAATTTTGCAAGCCAGAGGCCCGGGTTCGAATCCCGCCTGGTTCAATGAATGATCGGGGCCTGTGGTGTAGTGGTAGTGGATTACTTTTCCAAGCCAAAGGCCCGGGTTCGAATCCCGGCTGGTTCAATGAATGATCGGGGCCTGTGGTATAGAGGTAGCGGACTAGTTTTGCAAGCCAGAGGCCCGGGTTCGAATCCCGGCTGGTTCAATGAATGATCGGGGCCTGTGGTGTAGTGGTAGCGGACTAGATTTGCAAGCCAGAAGCCCGGGTTCGAATCCCGCCTGGTTCAATGAATGATCGGGGCCTGTGGTGTAGTGGTAGCGGACTAGTTTTGCAAGCCAGAAGTCCGGGTTCGAATCCCGCCTGGTTCAATGAATGATCGGGGCCTGTGGTGTAGTGGTAGCGGACTAGTTTTGCAAGCCAGAGGCCCGGGTTCGAATCCCGGCTGGTTCAATGAATGATCGAGGCCTGTGGTGTAGTGGTAGCGGACTAGTTTTGCAAGCCAGAGGCCCGGGTTCGAATCCCGGCTGATTCAAGGAATGATCGGGGCCTGTGGTGTAGTGGTAGCAGACTAGTTTTGCAAGCCAGAGGCCTGACTGGTTCAATGAATGATCGTTTATGAATCTTTTTAAGGGGCACCGAGCCAAACGGGAGGCAACAGCCCTCCGTCGCCCCCCTCTCCTTGGTGACACCCATGGCTTGGTTACGCTTCCGTAGAGGATTGGGATTATAAAATGACAACCATCCGATGTGATTCGAGTAGCCTTTGTGTGTTTTTATAATAATCCACAGAATAAGAAGTAGTTTTACCTCTGAGCTACAGTAATCCCCATTTCTCAATATTGGCTGTTGTTTTGACAACCAGTATTGCCGTTAGTATACGCGTTTTGTCGGCATCCCTATAAAAAACCCTTTGACTCATAATAATGTTGTCGTGTACTTTGTTGGTGTGTTTTACGGTCGTCGTTGGTTGGTACATAATAATTGTGTGTATATATATATGTATATGTATGTATAGATACATGTTTTGTCATTAATTACATTCAATAGTGAGTGAGGTATTAGGCCTTCGATACGGCTTGCCGCTGTTCTCGTTTAAGTTATAGGTTGTTGTTGGTCAGTTATGTACATATTGTTCGATATAGAAATCATTTATATCTTTTAATAATCACAAAATATACATTTTTTTGTGTTTTCCGAACGAAAGACCGCGAATAAGTTGCCAGCACTTGGTACTATGCCCTTATAGTTTCACATGGTTTGTTTGGTTTTTACATATTATGCATGGTAGACGGGGTTATTTCTAACCAAATGTCGTTTTGAAGAACTAAAAAATAGAGAAATGAGTCACTTTTTTGGTCCGGGTCCCAAAATTCTCTGCGAGATTAAAACACGAAAGTCCCAATGGGGAATGGTACTAAAATAGGGGTTTGAGGCCCCATTTCAGTTTGGATTAACATATTTTGAATATCTTGTTTGGTTTTGCATATTATGCCTGGTAGTTGGGGTTATTTCTAACTAAATGTCGTTTTGAAGAACTAAAAAATAGAAAAATGAGTCACTTTTTTAGTCCGGGTCCCAAAATTCTCTGCCAGATTAAAACACGAAAGTCCCTATGGGGAATAGTACTAAAATAAGGGTTTGAGGCCCCATTTCAGTTTGGATTAACATATTTTGAATATCTTGTTTGGTTTTACATATTATGCCTCGTAGATGGGGTTATTTCTAACTAAATGTCGTTTTGAAGAACTAAAAAATAGAAAAATGAGTCACTTTTTTAGTCCGGGTCCCAAAATTCTCTGCGAGATTAAAACACAAAAGTCCCAATGGGGAATGGTACTAAAATAGGGATTTGAGTCCCCATTTCAGCTTGGATTAACATATTTTGAATATGTTGTTTGGTTTTACATATTATGCCTGGTAGATGGGGTTATTTCTAACTAAATGTCGTTTTGAAGAACTAAAAAATAGAAAAATGAGTCACTTTTTTAGTCCGGGTCCCAAAATTCTCTGCGAGATTAAAACACAAAAGTCCCAATGGGGAATGGTACTAAAATAGGGATTTGAGGCCCCATTTCAGCTTGGATTAACATATTTTGAATATGTTGTTTGGTTTTACATATTATGCCTGGTAGATGGGGTTATTTCTAACTAAATGTCGTTTTGAAGAACTAAAAAATAGAAAAATGAGTCACTTTTTTAGTCCGGGTCCCAAAATTCTCTGCGAGATTAAAACACAAAAGTCCCAATGGGGAATGGTACTAAAATAGGGATTTGAGTCCCCATTTCAGCTTGGATTAACATATTTTGAATATGTTGTTTGGTTTTACATATTATGCCTGGTAGATGGGGTTATTTCTAACTAAATGTCGTTTTGAAGAACTAAAAAATAGAAAAATGAGTCACTTTTTTAGTCCTGGTCCCAAAATTCTCTGCGAGATTTAAACACAAAAGTCCCAATGGGGAATGGTACCAAACTATGGCTTTGAGGCCCCATTTTAGTTTGACTTGCCTTATTTCGAATAGCTTTTGCTAGGGGACTGGAGAGTATATACATGAAAATTTTTGCTAAGACGTGAGGCATGGTATGTATATTTAAATTATGTTAAAAATGGCATTTGTGGGTAAATTTAAAATATG
The DNA here is from genome assembly GCA_030248225.1 of Trileptium ribeirensis. Classification (NCBI taxonomy): domain Eukaryota; kingdom Metazoa; phylum Nematoda; class Enoplea; order Enoplida; family Thoracostomopsidae; genus Trileptium; species Trileptium ribeirensis. The sequence continues at coordinate 16,054 of JASANE010004504.1, forward strand.
TTAAAAATGGCATTTGCGGGTAAATTTAAATTATGTTAAAAATGGCATTTGTGGGTAAATTTAAATTATGTTAAAAATGGCGTTTGTGGTTAAATTTGAATTATGTCAAAAATGGCATTTGCAGGTAAATTTAAATTATGTTAAAAATGGCATTTGTGGGTAAATTTAAATTATGTTAAAAATGACATTTGTGGGTAAATTTAAATTATGTTAAAAATGGAATTTGCGGGTAAATTTAAATTATGTTAAAAATGGCATTTGTGGGTAAATTTGAATTATGTTAAAAATGGCATTTGTGGGTAAATTAAAATTATGTTAAAAATGGCATTTGTGGGTAAATTTAAATTATGTTAAAAATGGCATTTGTGGGTAAATTTAAATTATGTTAAAAATGGCGTTTGTGGGTAAATTTGAATTATGTCAAAAATGGCATTTGCAGGTAAATTTAAATTATGTTAAAAATGGCATTTGTGGGTAAATTTGAATTATGTTAAAATGGCATTTGTGGGTAAATTAAAATTATGTTAAAAATGGCATTTGTGGGTAAATTTAAATTATGTTAAAAATGGCATTTGTGGGTAAATTTGAAAATTATGTTAAAATGGCATTTGTGGGTAAATTTGAATTATGTTAAAATGGCATTTGTGGGTAAATTAAAATTATGTTAAAAATGGCATTTGTGGGTAAATTTGAAAATTATGTTAAAATGGCATTTGTGGGTAAATTTGAATTATGTTAAAATGGCATTTGTGGGTAAATTAAAATTATGTTAAAAATGGCATTTGTGGGTAAATTTAAATTATGCTAAAAACGGCATTTGTGGGTAGACTGATAAGAACCTTTTCATTGTTCATTTTTTCACATGGTACATTGTGTTTTTCAGACTGGTTGTAATTGAATTTCATCAATAGTAGATGTACTTCTTATAATACTTTTTTGTTGGATTTCACAGGATTTCCAGCCTCATTTCTTATTGCCGGTGCGGAGAATCGGAAAATTAAAAATAAAAACTTATGAAAACTTGTTAAAACTATAATAGAAACTTTTTAAAAATTATTTTCTATTAAAAATTTTTTTCTATTCTATTATAATTAAAACTTGTTAATAGAAGCTTATTAAATATAGAAACTTAAATTTATATATATATATACAAATATCTTACTGAGAACAAATCCGAGAACGTGCAACTTTTAAGCCAATTTCGGGGCACCCACTCACCACTGCAAACAATCCTATTCTAAGCCGGGCCAATGTAATCCCTAGGGGGCGCAGTGCAATTAAGGCTGACCCGTTATCGAGATATTAATCGTAAGCCTCATGCTAAGCATTCATCTTATATAACTTTTAAAATAAGCCTAAGTCTGCGGGCTTTCGCATCTCCCACCCCCCCTTCCCCCCATCCGGGCTTCCGGCATTATCTTTTTTGGTACCATATTAGATACGGCGCCTAACAGCACGAGTGTAGGCAAATGGGCCCCTTCTAATGTTTAAGTCTGGGCAGTAGAAAGACTTAAGTTGTGTTACGGAGAACGATTATTAGTAATTACTAGGTCCATCTCAATTACTACCAGACCCCTACCAAACGTCGCTGGCTATGCATAAGCCTAAAGTGACCTAAAGGTCGAAAGCGTTATCATGTCTCAAACAAACAAAATCATTTATTAACCATACACATACTAGTAACTGGTAAAGTCAGCGTAACGAGGTTTGCATCGGGCGTTAAGGCCGTCATAGCGAGCTCGAAACTTAGGCAATGTCTAGTCCAGTTGTGTATAGATTAGTAGAATACTCGTTGGCTGCTGGTTTGACGTGTAGAACGCACTTTTACTCTATCTCAATCACTACCAGGCCCATTCTAAACGTCGCTGGTCCTCGTAAGCCTAAAGTGACCTAAAAGGTCGAAAGTTTAGTTATGTGGATCTGTTGACCAACTGTTTGGTGCATATGTCCCGTTGTATGTGGATTAGTAGATTACTTGTTGGCTGGTGTTAAAATTTTTGACGTGTGGAACGCACCTTTACTCTATCTCAAGAGTGTCACCAATCATAGAAAAAAGTATATATATATACATTCGAATTTTGATTGATCTGCTATCTGCTTAGCAATGACAGCAAGGTCTGTACAGGTATAATTCCTTAGAAAATGACGAATATTTTTGACATATGGCAGTACAAAAACGCACAATCTAGTTTTGTCGCAGTTTAGTGACTGTGGTTCCCTAAACTGCTGACACTTCGACTTCATATTGTCTCTTTTATAATTTTGATATACAACATGTCATAGAACATGTCATGCAAGTCGTTTGGGATACAAAGTAAATGTATGTATAAGAATATATATTTCTTAGGTATTTACGATGCAGTAATGCATTTATAAAGCACGTCTCCGCTTATAATTGCTAGGCAACACGGCTCAGACAGATAATTAGATACATCGACGTGCTTTATGCATACATTACTTCATCATAAATACCTAAGAAATATAGCTGCTATAGATACATTTATTTTGTTTCGATATCGATTTGCATGACATGTTGGATGACATCAAAATTGCAAAAAAAACAATATACTTCTTAGGTATTTATAATGAAGTAATGCATGTATACAGCACGTCTGTGTATATAATTGCTAGACAACACGGCTCAGACAGATCATTAGATATGTAGTGTGGCTTTCTCTATGTAATTAACCGGGTATAAATTATTAAATATGATGTTCCAAGGGGTTTCAAAAGAATAATAAACATAATTAAATCAAAACCAACTATATTTACGCTGAGAGTAGGAATGTTGAGGACTGGTTAGAACCGCTATTATGTAGATATTAAAAAATTATAACAACTGTTTTGGGACAAAATATGAGGGTTGTAAACTACTATATATACTTCGATATAATGCGGCGTTTACGTTGTAAAGGACCCCCATGTGAAGGTTTTGTCCCCTAATGGTCTAGATCACACCATCCAGTGGTATACGGTATATACTCCGACATAAGACCATCCTACAGTAGGTACTTGCAGTGGCATTCGGTCCTATTGAGTTTGTCCTTTTCAAGATCGAGACTTGGGCCTTCGCTCCTCTAAATGATGCCAGCCTCCAGTAGGTGCGTTCAGGGGCCTTCGGCCCTATTGAGCTTGTGCTTTTCAGGATCAAGACTTGGGCCTTCGATCCGCGAAATAAGACCAGCCTACGTAGGTGCATTCAGCGGCCTTTGGCCCTATTGAGCTTGTGCTTTTCAGGATCGAGACTTTGGCCTTCGCTCCTCAAATAAGATCAGCCTACAGTTGGTGTGTGGAGCGGCCTTCGACGCTATTGAGCTAATGCGCTTCAGAATCCACCCTTGGGCTTTCGCTTTCTGTAACAGGATGTATCCTCTTAATGCACCTGAATCATTTAACTTTCGATTGCAATGAAGATAGTTGATGTTTCACGATCATGTAAACTGCTGCCGCATAACGGACTATAGTTCCTATGTACACTCAGCCCAAGAGTCCACGATATCCGAAACCCACATTACGTTTTGTGAATTGCACAAATTTGAATTTAAGCTTAACCCTTAAGTTGGGTATGGTGCAAGATTTGACAAACTCATGGCGATGCCAGGGATTGAACCCCCAAGTCGCACGAGCCAAAGTTAGTCGTATACACAAACCGCTGAGCTTTGTGTAAGCTGTTGTTCAGATCTTTAAGCGAAACTCACAACGCGAACGAATAACAACCCGCCGCGTGCATACGACAAACTCATTTAACGCTTCGAAAATGTGCGCTGGATCCATTTGAACCTATGTGGGCATTGAAGTGTTAGTAGTTTAAAAAGGTAAAAGCAAGCTTCTTTTTAGCTTAAGAATTCATTTATTTATTAAAGCAGGATCATTTGCGTTACGGAGTTTCTTACAAAATTCGATCAGCCGCATTGAATTTTTCAATGGTTGGCACACAGAGTCTGTTTGTTTTATTTATTTTTTTTATTATTTTAAGTTTATTGTTCATAGACTAATTACCTACTAATTATCAGCAATTCAGGTTTCGTAAAACTACAGAAGAAGCTTTATTTTCGGCTGAAACTTTCGTTTTACTTTCCTGGAAAAGGGAGGGAATTGCTTAGTTTTTCAAAGCCCTCAAATCTATAATATTCTTTCTGTAGAGCTAACCATCTGCCGTTTATATTTTTAGACATTTAATTCCCCTGAAAATGTTTTCTTTACGAACTATCCTTTAATTTTTGAGAGATTAAAGTTTTAATCTACTTCATTCAGTATAATTTCAAACTCATAAAATTACCAAGTGTTTATTTTTCGTATTCGATCTTAAAATACACAATATCTACATACATACTCAGGACTTTAAGACTGTTGTTTTAAAACTTTATTGTTTTACTTTTGACTCTGAAAAATATTCAGATTTGTCAACTGTGTGACAAAATGTTTGGGTCTATCTTGTCCATTTTATTGTGGTAGGCAAATCACGATACTTCCAAAATTGAATACGAAAAATAAACACTTGGTAATTTTATGAGTTTGAAATTATACTGAATGAAGTAGATTAAAACTTTAATCTCTCAAAAATTAAAGGATAGTTCGTAAAGAAAACATTTTCAGGGGAATTAAATGTCTAAAAATATAAACGGCAGATGGTTAGCTCTACAGAAAAAGAATATTATAGATTTGAGGGCTTTGAAAAACTAAGCAATTCCCTCCCTTTTTCAGGAAAGTAAAACGAAAGTTTCAGCCGAAAATAAAGCTTCTTCTGTAGTTTTACGAAACCTGAATTGCTGATAATTAGTAGGTAATTAGTCTATGAACAATAAACTTAAAATAATAAAAAAAATAAATAAAACAAACAGACTCCTGTGTGCCAACCATCTAAAAATTCAATGCGGCTGATCGAATTTTGTAAGAAACTCCGGTACGCAAATGATCCTGCTTTAATAAATAAATGAATTCTTAAGCTAAAAGAAGCTTGCTTTTACCTTTTTAAACTAATGACACTTCAATGCCCACATAGGTTCAAATGGATCCAGCGCACATTTTCGAAGCGTTAAATGAGTTTGTCGTATGCACGCGGCGGGTTGTTATTCGTTCGCGTTGTGAGTTTCGCTTAAAGATCTGAAAAAAAGCTTACACAAAGCTCAGCGGTTTGTGTATACGACTAACTTTGGCTTCTGCTGACTTGGGATTTCAATCCCTGGCATCGCCATGAGTTTGTCAAATCTTGCACCATACCCAACTTAAAGGGTTAAGCTTAAATTCAAATTTGTGCAATTCACAAAACGTAATGTGGGTTTCAAATTTCGTGGACTCTTGGGCTGAGTGTACATAGGAACTATAGTCCGTTATGCGGCAGCAGTTTACATGATCGTGAAACATCAACTATCTTCATTGCAATCGAAAAGTTAAATGATTCAGGTGCATTAAGAGGATACATCCTGTTACAGAAAGCGAAAGCCCAAGGGTGGATTCTAAAGCGCATTAGCTCAATAGCGTCGAAGGCCGCTCTTGTCACCAACTGTAGGCTGATCTTATTTAAGGAGTGAAGGCCTAAGTCTCTTTACTGAAAAGCACAAGCTCAATAGGGCCAAAGGCCGCTGAATGCACCTACGTAGGCTGGTCTCACTTCTCGGATCGAAGGCCCAAGTCTTGATCCTCTTAAGCACTAGTTCTAGAGGGCCGAAGGCCCCTGAACGCACTGTTACTGGAGGCTGGCATCATTTAGAGGAGCGAAGGCCCAAGTCTCGATCTTGAAAAGGACAAACTCAATAGGACCGAATGCCACTGCAAGTACCTACTGTAGGACTGGCTCTTATGTCGGAGTATATACCGTATACCACTGGATGGTGTGATCTAGACCATTAGGGGACAAAACTTTTACATGGCGGTCCTTTACAACGTAAACGCCGCATTATATCCAAGTATATATAGTAGTTTACAAACCTCATATTTTGTCCCAAAACAGTTGTTATAATTTTTTAATATCGACATAATAGCGGTTCTAACCAGTCCTCAACATTCCTACTCTCAGCGTAAATATAGTTGGTTTTGATTTAATTATGTTTATTATTCTTTTGAAACCCCTTGGAACATCATATTTAATAATTTATACCCGGTTAATTACATAGAGAAAGCCACACTACATATCTAATGATCTGTCTGAGCCGTGTTGTCTAGCAATTATATACACAGACGTGCTGTATACATGCATTACTTCATTATAAATACCTAAGAAGTATATTGTTTTTTTTGCAATTTTGATGTCATCCAACATGTCATGCAAATCGATATCGAAACAAAATAAATGTATCTATAGCAGCTATATTTCTTAGGTATTTATGAGTGAAGTAATGTATGCATAAAGCACGTCGATGTATCTAATTATCTGTCTGAGCCGTGTTGCCTAGCAATTATAAGCGGAGACGTGCTTTATAAATGCATTACTGCATCGTAAATACCTAAGAAATATATATTCTTATACATACATTTACTTTGTATCCCAAACCACTTGCATGACATGTTCTATGACATGTTGTATATCAAAATTATAAAAGAGACAATATGAAGTCGAAAGTGTCAGCAGTTTAGGGAACCACAGTCACTAAACTGCGACAAAACTAGACTTGTGCGTTTTTGTACTGCCATATGTCAAATATCTTGCTCATTTTCTAAGGAATTATACCTGTACAGACCTTGCTGTCATTGCTAACCAAAAGGCAGTACCAATCAAAATTCGAATGTATATATATATACTTTTTTCTATGATTGGTGACACTCTTGAGCAGAGAAAAGGTGCGTTCCACACGTCAAAAATTTCAAGATCAGCCAACAAGTAAATCACCAAATCGACATACAACGGGACATATGCACCAAACAGTTGGTCAACAGATCTACATAATGCAACTTTCAACCTTTTAGGTCACTTTAGGCTTACGAGGACCAGCGACGTTTAGAATGGGCCTGGTAGAGATTGAGATAGAGTAAAAGTGCGTTCTACACGTCAAACCAGCAGCCAACGAGTATTCTACTAATCTATACACAACTGGACTAGACATTGCCTAAGTTTTGAGCTGACTTTCACGGCCTTAACGCCCGATGTAAACCTCGTTACGCTGACTTTACCAGTTACTAGTATGTGTATGGTTAATAAATGATTTTGTTTGTTTGAGACATGATAACGATTTCTACCTTTAGGTCACTTTAGGCTTATGCATAGCCAGCGACGTTTGGTAGGGGTCTGGTAGTAATTGAGATGGACCTAGTAATTACTAATAATCGTTCTCCTAAATACAACGGCGGTCTTTCTACTGCCCAGACTTAAACATTAGAAGGGGCCCATTTGCCTACACTCGTGCTGTTAGGCGCCGTATCTAATATGGTACCAAAAAGATAATGCTGGAAGCCCGGATGGGGGGAAGGGGTCGGGAGCTGTGAAAGCCCGGAGACTTAGGCTTATTTTTAAAAAACTATATAGAGATGAAGTTATGGCTTAGCATGAGGCTTACGATTAATATCTCGATAAATGCTCAGCCTTAATTGCACTGTGCCCCCAAGTAGATTACATTGGGCCCGGCTTAGAATAGGATTGTTTTCAGTGGCTAGTGGGTGCCCCGAAATTGGCTTAAAAGTTAAGCAATTCCTCAGATTTGTTTTCTAGAAATATATTTGTATATATATATATAAATTTAAGTTTCTATATTTTAATAAACTTCTATTAAGATAATTTTAATTATAAGATAGAATAGAAAAAAATTTTTATTATAAAATAATTTTTAAAAAGTTTCTATTATAGTTTTAACAAGTTTTCATAAGTTTTTATTATCAATTTTTGGATTTTCTGCACCGGCAATAAGAAATGAGGCCTGGAAATCCTGTGAAATCCAACAAAAAAGTATTATAAGAAGTACACTCTACTACTCCATGAAATTCAATTACAACCAGTCCGAAAAACACAATGTACCATGTGAAAAAATGAACAATGAAAAGGTTCTTATCAAATTGTCTACCGACAAATGCTCGTTTTTAGCATAATTTAAATTTACCCACAAATGCCATTTTTAACATAATTTTGAATTAACTCACAAATGCCATTTTAACAGAATTTAAATTTACCCACAAATGCCATTTTATCATAATTTTCAAGTTTACCCACAAATGCCATCTTTTAACATAAATTTTAATTTACCCACAAATGCCATTTTAACATAATTCAAATTTACCCACAAATGCCATTTTAAGATAATTTCCAAATCTACCCACAAATGCCATTTTTAACATAATTTAAATTTACCCACAAATGCCATCTTTAACATAATTTTATTTTACCCACAAATGCCATTTTAACATAATTCCTAAATTTACCCACAAATGCCATTTTTAACATAATTGCAATTCACCTGCAAATGCCATTTTTGACATAATTCAAATTTAAACCCACAAACGCCATTTTTAACATAATTTAAATTTACCCACAAATGCCATTTTTAACATAATTTAAATTTACCCACAAATGCCATTTTTAACATAATTTTAATTTACCAACAAATGCCATTTTTAACATAATTCAAATTTACTCACAAATGCCATTTTTAACATAATTTAAATTTACCCGCAAATTCCATTTTTAACATAATTTAAATTTACCCACAAATGTCATTTTTAACATAATTTAAATTTACCCACAAATGCCATTTTTAACATAATTTAAATTTACCTGCAAATGCCATTTTTGACATAATTCAAATTTTACCACAAACGCCATTTTTAACATAATTTAAATTTACCCACAAATGCCATTTTTAACATAATTTAAATTTACCCGCAAATGCCATTTTTAACATATTTTAAATTTACCCACAAATGCCATTTTTAACATAATTTAAATATACATACCATGCCTCACGTCTTAGCAAAAATTTTCATGTATATACTCTCCAGTCCCCTAGCAAAAGCTATTCGAAATAAGGCAAGTCAAACTAAAATGGGGCCTCAAAGCCATAGTTTGAGACCATTCCCCATTGGGACTTTCGTGTTTAAAAATCGCAGAGAATTTTGGGACCAGGACTAAAAAAGTGACTCATTTTTCTATTTTTTAGTTCTTCAAAACGACATTTAGTTAGAAATAACCCCATCTACCAGGCATAAGATGTAAAACCAAACAACATATTCAAAATAATGACCAATTCAAGCCTGAAATGGGAACTCAAAATCCCTATTTTAGAAACTCACATTCCTCATTGGGACTTTTGTGTTTTAAAATTGCAGAGAATTTGCAGACCCGGACTAAAAAAATGACTCATTTTTCTATTTTTAGTTCTTCAAAACGACATTTAGTTAGAAATAACCCCATCTACCAGGCATAATATGTAAAACCAAACAACATATCCTAAACATGTTAATTGTAGTTAAAATGGCCCCTCCAAATCCTAATTTTAGTACCATTCCCCATCTCGTACTTTTGGTGTTTGGATCTTGAAGATAGAAATTTGGGACCCGGACTAAAAAAGTGACTCATTTTTCTATTTTTTAGTTCTTCAAAACGACATTTAGTTAGAAATAACCCCATCTACCAGGCATAATATGTAAAACCAAACAACATATTCAAAAAATGTTAATCCAAGCTAAATGGGGACTCAAATCCCTATTTTAGTACCATTCCCCATTGGGACTTTTGTGTTTTAATCTCGCAGAGAATTTTGGGACCCGGACTAAAAAAGTGACTCATTTTTCTATTTTTTAGTTCTTCAAAACGACATTTAGTTAGAAATAACCCCATCTACGAGGCATAATATGTAAAACCAAACAAGATATTCAAAATATGTTAATCCAAACTGAAATGGGGCCTCAAACCCATATTTTAGTACTATTCCCCATAGGGACTTTCGTGTTTTAATCTGGCAGAGAATTTTGGGACCCGGACTAAAAAGTGACTCATTTTTCTATTTTTTTAGTCCTTCAAAACGACATTTAGTTAGAAATAACCCCAACTACCAGGCATAATATGCAAAACCAAACAAGATATTCAAAATATGTTAATCCAAACTGAAATGGGGCCTCAAACCCCTATTTTAGTACCATTCCCCATTGGGACTTTCGTGTTTTAATCTCGCAGAGAATTTTGGGACCCGGACCAAAAAAGTGACTCATTTCTCTATTTTTTAGTTCTTCAAAACGGCATTCTGGCTTGTTTTAACCCCGTCGACCATGCATAATAGTGTAAAAACCAAACAAGCCATGTGAAAGCTAGGAAAGGCATAGCAACGAGCGCCGGCAACTTATTCGCGGTCTTTCGTTCGGAAAACACAAAAAAACGCACACTTTGTGATTATTAAAAGATATAAATGATTTCTATATCGAACAATATGTACATAACTAATAAGCAATAACCAAGAACTTAAACTAGAATATTTGCTAGCTGTATTGAAGGCTGAGATATATTAATTATTATTTAATGTAATTAATGACAAAACATGTATCTATACATACATATACATATATATATACACACAATTATTATGTACCAACCAACGACGACCGTAAAATATATATGAAAGCAAAGTACACGACAACATTATTATGAGTCAAAGGGTTTTTTATAGGGATGCCGACAAAACGCGTATACTAACGGCAATACTGGTTGTCAAAACAACAGCCAATATTGAGAAATGGGGATTACTGTAGCTCAGAGGTAAAACTACTTCTTATTCTGTGGATTACTCAGAAAAACAAATAAAGGCTACTGGAATCACATCGGATGGTTGTCATTTTATAATCCCAACCCTCTATGAAAGTGTAACCAAGCCATGGGTGTCGCCAAGGAGAGGGGGGCGACGGAGGGGCTGTCTGCTTTCTGTTTCGCTCGGTGCCCCTTAAAAAGATTCTCACAAACTATTATTTCATTTAACTAGTCAGGCCTCCGGCTTGCAAAACTAGTCTGCTACGACTACACCACAGGGCCCCCCGATCATTCCTTGAATCAGCCGGGATTTGAACCCGGGCCTCTGGCTTGCAAAACTAGTCCGCTACCACTACACCACAGGCCTCGATCATTCATTGAACCAGCCGGGATTCGAAGCCGGGCCTCTGGCTTGCAAAACCAGTCCGCTACCACTAGACGGCAGGCCCCGGACTCATCCATTGAACCAGGCGGGATTCGAACCCTGGACTTTCTCGCTTGAAAAATCAGTCCGCTACCAGTAGATGACACAGGGCCCCGATCATTCATTGTACCAGGTGGCAATTCGAACCCGGGCTTCCCGGCTCCCAGACCCAGTCCGCCACCACCACACCACAGGCCCCGATCATTCATTGAACCAGCCGGGATTCGAACCCCGGGCCTCTGGCTTGCAAAACTAGTCCGCTACCTCAATACCACAGGCCCCGATCATTCATTGAACCAGCCGGGATTCGAAGCCGGGCCTTTGGCTTGGAAAAAGTAATCCACTACCACTACACCACAGGCCCCGATCATTCATTGAACCAGGCGGGATTCGAACCCGGGCCTCTGGCTTGCAAAATTAGTCCGCTAGCACAACACCACAGACCCCGATCACAGCGTGTTCAGCTACGCTATATACGCTAGCGTATTGAGATGCCACACCCCCAGTTCAGATTTTGAAAATAAATTGTGAACACAGCTAACTTGTGTACGTTCCTGAAAGCCTTGTGACCCTTCCAGTTCGGCTTTCTGGCTACGCCCTTGAGCTCAAACGAGATAAAAGAAGAAGACACTAGTGGATTTTTGCCTTCCGACGCAATCACAATAGGATTTTAGGCAATGTTCCTGAAGGATCTAGATAAGTTCCACAGCGATGATATGTTCATGAGCCGTTAGCCCGTTTCTGCCCAATACATCCCTTGCTCCTGCGTTAGAAGTTTCTGGCGAAGTATATATACCCCTGAACACATGTGCAATTTTCAGGACGAAAACAGTGACAATTTTTTCTCGATGTAAGGTCCATATATATGCATGTCCTTATGTCCTTTGATGAAGCCACATTTTTTTA
>JASANE010004505.1:0-10133 GCA_030248225.1 Trileptium ribeirensis
GGTTCCGGCAAGTGGCAAACACCATACCGGAACCGGAATTCCGGTTTAAAAATTTTGTTTGAAATTTTCCACATTTTTTCTTCATCTGTGGTCCAAACATATATAATATATGTACAATGGTCAAGCTCCAATACAACCAGGTAGAAGAAAAAATTAACTCAGCAACTTGCCGTTTGAAACGTAAGTAGGACACATAATTTTAGTTGGAATTTTTCATCTTCACCTGTAGGAGTTTGTTAAAACAAAACCAAGTCGATGCTTGTAGCAGCTATTTTACACATTCAGAAGTGTGCAGGGTATATTCGAGTTAATCCGTCCAACTCGGTAACAGAGTATGAATTATTTAGAAGTATTTAACTGTAAGCTAGGCTAATATAAATTGCGTCAAGTACTCGCCAGTGCGCTTGAAAACTTTGTAAATCAGTCTACATTGAAGTAAAGTAACATCTGCAACGCAGCCAGGAACTGCGTTGTCAATGAACTGTATTTATTCGAACTGGGCGAGCAGTATAACATTTTGTCTCATTTATAGCATCCTGATTAGAAAGTTATTATCATTATCATCCAACTAACGGGCACTGTTAGCACAACGCCAGCCTAAACAGTGTCTCTGATCACTGATCAGAAAATCACCTTCTATCTATTATTTTCTCTTAGAATCATATAAACAAATAATTTCAAGTTTCCTACAGAAGAACATGTAACAAACGTATTGTAGTAAACGGAAGTGACTGGAGACAGAGCGAAAGTGTGTATTCTACGCTCCGACCTTTGTAAGCACATTCAATTTGACACAGTATTCGCAATGATGTATAGTGGAAGGCATTTTTGCTCTAGGTGCCCAAAAACCGGCATATTGATCGATAAATAAACATTATTAGCTTCATCAGTCTCTGTAAAGTTTTAGAAAGGCAATAATGAGATTGCAATACATTAAGTTTAATGTAAAAGTTACTTTTACTGCATTTTAAATCCACTATACCTTTCAATACCATATGATTCGATTTTCTGAAGGAGTGCACGATGGTTCACCTTGTCAAACGCTTTTTGAAGATCAACATAAACTACGTCGATCCAGCCGTTTTGATCCAAGCGCTTAGTAGCAAAATTTAAGTATTCTAGCAACTGGGAGGTGGTGGATCGATGTCGACGAAATCCGTGCTGAATGTCATAGATCAAACGGTGTATGGACACATACTCGGTAATAGCATCACGAACAACGGATTCCAGGACTATGCTAACTGAGGCTGTTAAGCTGATGGGTCGATAGTTTCCACTAGCGGATCTATCGCCCGCACCCTTATAAATAGGAATAACTTTTGCATCAAGCCATTGTTTGGCAAAGCTGCCCGAGTCTAGAGACAATTGAAACAGTTTTGTTAAAGGAGTAGTAATAGCATCCCTGCAGTTGAATAAAAATCGATTGGGAATATCGTCAATGCCCGGGGCGGCTGATGGTTTGAGTTTGCTGAGTATTGATTTAACTGAATCTTCAAAAACTAGAAAATTATGAAAAATTTCTATTGAAATTATGTGCCCTACTAACGTTTCACACGCAAATTGCTTTGTTAATCTTTTCTTTTACTTGGTTGCATAATATATATTAGCTACATATATTTGGATCACAGTTGAAGCAAAAATGTGGAAAATTTCAAACAAAATTTTTGTTCCGATATGGATTCCGGTTCCGATATGGGTTTTGCCTTTTGCCGGAACCGCAACCAAAACACCACTTTCGCCGGAACCGTCCATTTAAACTGGATCTCCGGAACCTGTTCATCGAAACTTATATAGGTATAGTAAAACAGATGAGGGAAGAAATGAAGGTATAGTGGATTTAAAATGTATTGAAAATAACTTTTACAGTAAACTTAATGTATTGCGATGGCATTATTGCCTCTCTGCAACTTTAAAGAGACTGAGAAAGCTAATAATGTTTATTTATTGATCAATATGTCGGTGTTTGGACATCCAGAGTAAAAAATGTCTTCAATAAAATACCTTTGCGTATACTGCGTCAAACTGAATGTGCTTACAACGCATGCAGCGTAGAATAAACATTTTCGCTCTGCCTCCAGTCGCCTCCCTTTACTACACAGACGTTTGTTACTTGTTGTTCTGTAGGAAACTTCTGTTTGATTTATATGGTTTTGAAAAAATAACAGAAGGTAATTTTCTGATCAGTGGCCAGATACACTGTTTAGGCTAGCGTTGTGCAAACAGTGCCCGTGAGTTGGATGACAATGATAATAACTTTCTAATCAGGATGCTATAAATGAGACAAACTATTATACCGCTCGCCCAGTTCCAATAAATACATTTCATTGGCAAGAACGCAGTTCCTGGCTGCGTTACAGATATACTTTACTTCAACGTAGACTGATTTATAATGTTTACAGGCGCACTGGCGAGTACTTGACGCAATTTATGTTAGCCTAGCTTACAGCTAAGTACTTCTAAATAATCCATACTCTGTTACCAAGTTGGACGATTTAATTCGAACATACCCCGCAGACTTCTGAATGTGTAAAATAGTTGCTACAAGCATCGACTTGGCTATGTTTTAACAAACTCGTGCAGGTTAAGATGAAAAATTCCAACTAAAATTTACGTTTCAAACGGCAAATTGCTGAGTTAATTTTTTGTTCTGCTTGGTTGCATTGGAAGCAAAAACGTGGAAAATTTCAAACAAAATTTTTAAACCGGAATTCCGGTTCCGGTATGGCTTTTGCCCTATACCGGAACCGCAACCGGGACACGATTTTCGACGGAACCGGAATTCCGGTCACTCCCTCATACATATATCAATCGTAATTGATGTTCGAATTGATAACCTGTTGTTGGTCGGTCGGGTTGGGGGAGGTATCTCGCAGTACCTTCCCGGTCCAGACCTACCTCCTTCTATTCGTTGTATATTGGTTATAATTCTATTGACCATGAAATCCTTCCTTGTACGTACGATATTTGTTATTATGTATTATCATTGTATATATTTAGCCGGCAAGGTTTGGTAAGGTATGCTGATGATGTACCTTAGCATTCTCCACCCGCGAATTATAATTGGAATTGTGCGACTCTGAACTAACCCAAGTTGATAGGAAAATGGCATGAGCCTGCGCGATAGGATTGAGGAAAATTTAGCCCAGCCTAAGTAGGAAATTTTGGTCCTTAGAGGGAGCCTGTCCTAACGGCGTTCACCCGCGAGGACCCACAAAAAAAGATGACTGTTCGCCGTAAAGCCAGCAACAAATAGACAAAAACCTGAAAATTTTAGTAAAAAAATAAAATATTAATTTCCCCAGTGTTCAATTTTACTGTTGAGGCTGAAAACATTACAAATAAAATTACTTCAAAACGTCAATTCCGAATACTCGGAAATGAGGGTCAAAACGATTCTCGTTTATAACTCCGGAGCAGTTGAGAAATTTTTATATAAGCTATGTTTTCTAGTATAAAATTTTTCTTTCCAATGACACCGGTCCCGTGCAGATCCGATCAGGATCCACAGACTTACGAAAGATTAACTGGGAGTACCCTCGAAAAGTGAATATTTGACTTGACTAAATTTAATTAGTTATTTCAAATATTTGTGTATCTGAGTATATATATATAAATATTATATTTGGGTTCCCCGGACAGTAAGGGTTAATTAGAGCCCGATGACTCGAAGTGGGACGCCTCCACTCAAAGTTAAAATTTCACATAACTTAGAATTTCCTCCAGGAATTTTGTGTAAATTTGGCTGAGTGATAGATTGACATCTGATCATTTTTGCCCTCGCCTCAAATTTCAATCGTTATCATGGGGCATGTCCCGCCCTTCCCCTAATTTCTAACCTAGTGGAGGCGTCGACAGAATACGAGTGAGCGTGTTTCCATTAAGAGATACGTTTTCATTATGCAAAAATAGTGTTTTGTAGGTAAATTTCTGAAGAACAGTACGGATTGCAAGCAAACAATACAAAACATATGAGATGGTATATCTTCAAGATAAATTTTTCTAAAATTCTTACGTTAACGGATTCATTTCAGGTGGATCTTCGATAAAAATTACGTAACTGAATTAAACACACAAACCTTAATGCATATTTATTATGTTATCAATATAAAGTGAGTCCAAAATAAATAGTACTTTTTGCCTATTAGTCTAAAACAATAATATATATACATAATATGCAGTTATTTGTATTGCGAGCAATCTAGTCAAACAAGCTCATGCGCGACTGATCACTATACTCCCGACGTGAATTTCCACCACCACGAGTAACTCGCAAAGCGAAGGAAACCGGCGCGAATCTTGTTACGTACTCTGCGCTTAATGACCATTTGGTCGTTCCAAATTCAGGTACCTTAACCCGTTTAAAGTCCACGATAGCAATTATAGAAAAGCAATACTTCAACGACAACGCTACGGTCGTTAGTCATATAACAAAACCCAAGAACTCTTTATTTCTTTTTGCTATGTCAAAAAAACTGAAATTTATTAATCACAAAATTCATGAAAAATTAACCAATAAAGTTGTTAATCTAATCCACGACCCTTATTTGCCCCGGGTTTCTCACGAATTTGAACGATCCTACGCTCACTCGACACGGGCCGAAATTGGACCGTCTATTTACTACTAATTTATTTGCGACTTATAACAGTATTTTACAGCTTAATTCATTAAGCCTTAACACCTAGATTTTTATTGAGAAATAATGTTACTATTTATAAGACAGTATTTGGAATTTACTTATTTGTAAAGTTTCTATAAGTACTTAACACCTCGCACACTCATTACAGCACATAAGTAAGAACCTAAAAGCAAAACCTGGACTTAAAACTATAAACACAAAAAACTTTCGCTTGACGTTCTATCCGCTATCTAGCCTTATACCGGAACTGTAGAATAAAACAATCCACCAGAATCCACGCTCGTAAACACAGACCGTAAGGCAAATTGATTCAACGTGGGGTGGTTCACTTTTTCTCCTCCCTTATTAGAAAAGTCACCGATATAGCAAATAAAACAGTTATAAATAACGACGCGTTCTTTTGCGTCAACACAATGTTACGACCGACAAAACTCAACTAAAACAAACAACAATAACTTTGGGTTAGCTAGGGTTAGGAATTGGTGGAGTTTATGTAAATTAGGTGTTATATTTTTAAGAATTGTAAGGGGTAGGGGTAGAAATGAGATTTTTCCTTATGATGACTATCGGTATCAAAAAGGGTACGGGATTCGTCACAGTAAGATTGTGCGGTTCGAAGTATGCCGGTGGAACGGTTGAGTGGCGCGCGTCCTTCCTTTTTAGTGGTCAATATCGATGCCCTATATTTCACGTTGCGGAGTGGTTAATTTCGAATCACTCGCAGTTTAGATATTTATGCACCAAACGCGTAGCAGCAAATAACGTTTATTATAACACCGGGTAAAATAGGCTCAATAATTGAGCACTCGAAACCCGTCAACTGTGACACGCAGTATTATTCTTTAGCACCAAATTTTATCGACCATG
Source organism: Trileptium ribeirensis (assembly GCA_030248225.1). NCBI lineage: Eukaryota > Metazoa > Nematoda > Enoplea > Enoplida > Thoracostomopsidae > Trileptium > Trileptium ribeirensis. Next base: position 5,505 of record JASANE010004505.1, read on the forward strand.
GTTTTAAACCTCACCAGATAGTCTCGCCTGTCTCTAGATATCGTCACTACCTATTCGGCGCTAACACCTCCGCTATTTCGACCATAGGCACTATTAGTTCAGGTTAAGTTATGTGCTAGTCTAATACGCCTCTTGTGAGGTTGATACGACCGCCCCCTAATGGCGGACGACGCACGTTTATGTAAGTACCTGAACCCAGGTCCTTGATTTACGCTAATACAATTTTTATTTAGGGATTAAGGTTTGAGCAAACACCGGTTACTTTTACATTAGTTGTTACTTTCCTAAAGCTGTTGTGAGTTCATACAATCGACCTCCAATAGCTGGCGCGATTGCAGGGTTAATTAATTACCTCAACCTGAGCCTTAGATTTACGTAAATGCCGGTTATATTATGCTTGTAGTCGCTCCCATGGCTAGCACGCTACTTATGTGAACTAGATAGCAGCGGTCGAATAATATTTAGTTGGATTTTGCTCAATCCCTATGCCCCCGAATGGCTGACCAACTGGCAGGTTATTAGGTATAGTGTTCTGGTCCGAAAGAATCTGTCCCCTTACTCGCCCGGTTTTCTCAAGAATAACACTACTTGCTGAGTCGCCCTCGAATGGCTGACTGACCCAACAAGCATGCTACTACCCCGGACCCATCTGTTCTACTCGCCCTGGTTTTCTCACTCGACACTTGAGACCGAAGTTTTGAATTATTACTAACTATTATAGTTAGTACAGTGTTGCTCCCATTATACCCGTAATAATAATAATCGTTAATTGAGAAAAGTTAGTATTATGAAGATAATTACTATTCTTTCTAAGATATCTGTGTGAGTTTTCGAAAAGCCGAGCATAGGTCTTTCCTCGCAGTAGACTATAACAATTCGGAAAGCCGAGTATGTCTTTCCTAATGTAATAAGTTCCTCGATTAGCAGTATTAGCGATATAAACTTTCACTGGGCGCAATTCTTTGCGAAATCATGAAATTATGCCACAAATATCATTATAGGTTAGCCAAGCTTAAAAACAATGAAAATTTATGCAAATTAGGTTGAGCTTAAGAAATAAAAATTTAGGAAGTAAAATTAAAAATTTTGAAAACTAAATTTTTAGGGAGCGATAAGTGTATAAATTAAAATTGTGAAAACCCCGAATTTCAAGGGTTTTGGACCGCGGTAGCCTACTGGACCCCCAACATCCCCGGTTGTCGGAGTAGCATCCACCACTGATGATATTCTTTAATTCAAACGAGATGGGGACTGCTCTCAAGAGCTAACGGGGGCGTTTTAAGTGGTGAACCCCTTCACACCGCGGGCCGAAGCCCTTAACTTTGCCTCTCGAGTTCACGCCCACATCTGTTTTTATCCCAGCCGGTTTCATACCTGACCCTCCTTTTGTTTCCCAAACAAGATGAAGGAGCGTTCCTGAGAGGCTAACGGGGGACGTTTTGAGTGGTGAACCCCTTCACACCACGGGCCGAAGCCCTTAACCTTGCCTCTCAGGCCCGCGCCAGCATCTGTTTTTATCCCTGTCTGTTACCTTCCCTGTTTCTTTTCTTTCGATCACCTTTTACTTCTTTCGTGGAAATAGAGTCTACCACTGACGCTCCAAATCCCGACTCATCAAATCTTCTGTTAGCCGGCCCCTTTTCCGTCCCAATTATTTCAGTCACGTCCATTCCAGATTTTATTTTCTTCTTTAGTAAACCTTCCTGATTTACTCTTCTTTATCAGGGGTATTTCTTTCGTCTTGCGGGTTCCCCCAAACATAAATCCTGAAAACATGAATTATGATTAGACAATAATACAATTGTATAACAACGGTTAATCAAATTAAAAATTAAAACATTATTTTATTTGAAAGTTCCTTTGTAGACTTTCTTGTTTGGTCCGTTTCAGATCTTCCATAAGTGTCTTATTTGGCACAACTCTTAGGTAATTTCAGTAGTTAATCGTCCAATCGATCGTGTAGAAATTTGATAGTTGAAGCTATCGAGTGTTATTTTGTCGACGGTCCTCGTCCCCGTTGAGATCAGTTCTTTTACCGGTTCTATATCGCACCGGTTTCTTTGTTCGATCTTGTCATTCCGATTCTTTGTCATTGAGTGCGGTCCATTCATTGTGCACCGATTGTTGGATCGTTCTTTCGATCATCGCTTATTGGTTTGGAATCTTTCCGTTGTCCGATTGTAGTATGACCTGTATTTGATTGTACCTGTACGACCAGATTGTATTTCGGTTGATACGACCGCCTCCGAATGGCTGACGACGCACGTTTATGTAAGTACCTGAACCTAGGTCCTAAATTTACGCTAATACAGTTCTTATTTAGGAGTTACGGTTCGATCATGCACTGGTTACTTTTAAGTTAGCTATTACTCTACTAAAGCTCCTATGAGTTCATACAATCGACCCCCGAATGACTGGTGCGATTGCAGGGTTAAATAATTACCTTAACTTGAGCCTTAAATTTACACTATTAAATGCCGGTTATTTTATGTTTTGTAGTCGCCCCCGAATGGCTGGCAGGCTACTTACGATGATCTCTCTACTAGCGGTCGACTATTAAAGAGTTAAAGACTCTTACTCTGTGCAGACCCCGAATGGCTGCCGTACACAGCGAAGATTCCAGGCAAAATTAGTAGTTGGAATCTACTGGTGGCTCGAGGAGGTAATCGAATCCAACCCCTTACTCAACCGGTCTCCACAAAACTATCACCCCTTGTTGAGCCGCCCCGAATGGCTGCCGCACTCCACAAGTGATGCTACTACCCGCGGACCAACCTATTCATCTCGCCCTGGCTCTCTCACTCAACACTTGGGCCGAAATATTTACGTATTATTAACTACTATAGTTAATACGATGCCCCTCTTATTACTTGGTTATAGACCTATGATTTTATTTGGGAAAATTAATATTATTAGGTTAACTAATAAGATTTTTTAGGTTACCTATTTGTGAAGCAAGTTTCCAACTAACGCCAATTATGTCACTCCGAATCAATAAAATTGCGAACTCAGTTCCTGATATCTCTAGATATCGTGAGGAAAGCCGAGTATAGGTCTTTCCTCCAAGCAATAGCAACGTATCGGAAAGCCGAGTGTGGGCCTTTCGTTTGGTTTAATCGTCCTATTAGCGATCCGTAACTCTCTGCAATAGAGTTCCGCAATACCCGCAATTCTTTGCGTAGTGATGAACCTGAGTGTGAGTCGCATACGCGAACAGAAAAAAGACAATCATAACTCGGAACACTCTTCAGTATCTAATTTATAATTCGCAGCATTCCGTAAGTAAACCACACTTCTGCTACACTATGCTAGCATGATAACTCTAAATTATTAACTAAGTCACCCTGTGATAATAAAACAATTTAAAAATAAAAATTAATACAAAACATGATTAAGGTTTGCTATTAAGTCGCTACGGTTGCTCTACGATGACAAAATCCAGACTGAACTAATACTGAAACAAAACTTTTAACATATGTTTGCTAGAACGAAAAACAAACAAAAAATATGCAAATTAGTAAGTCTTAGATAAAATATTAAGAAAAAAATTTTAGGGTGAGCTTTTAAGGGACCGCTTTTAAGAGAATATTAAATAAGTGAAAAACTAAAAATTCCCAATTTTAAGGGTTTTGGACCCCGGTAGCCTATGTGTTATATTTTTATTCTTTCAATGGGGTAGTGGAGGGTGTTTTTGTTATGACGGCTATCGGTTATAAAAATAGGTCGGGATTCTTCACCTCAAGATGTGGTGTTCGAGGTGTGGCCAGTAGTATGCCGACGGAGACTTGTGGTCGCACACTTTCTTGGCGCGTGCCTACTTTATAACGATGACTCAGTTCGACCCACGTTGATGAGTGTCTAATTCGATTTGCTCTGAACGTGGTTGAGATAATAAACCAATAAAGCCAGTATTAGAACATTTATTCCAAGGTTAACAACATATAAGCAAATTATTGTTTAAGTACCGAATTAGTTTTAGCCGTGACAACACTGTTATTTGCACCACTTATACACCTCCATCTCTCTCCAATATTTTATCCACTTGCTTTTGATTACACTTTAGACCCGTACTGATCAAACCTTGCTCCCTGATTTTTCTAACGGAAGTGTTTGAGCGCACAATTATTCTAATTAACTGTGTGTCTATTTTATGGTTTAGGTTAGCGCCTGATTATGATTTGTCTCTTGTAAGATTTGAACGTAGGCCTCCGGACGGCTGACCTCGCACGTTTATTTAATTACCTTAACCTCGTCCTTAGATTTACACTAATACTTTCCTTAAAGCCAACGTATCTTAACGGCGTGTATTGGATATTGTTACTCTATTACTGTGCCCTTGTGGGTTTGTACGTAGACTTCCAGACGGCTATCCCGTACGTTTATTTAATTACCTTATCCTAAGGTCTTAGAATTACGCTAATTTCGTGCCCTCATATTAATGTTCTCGTCTCCGGACGGCTGACGAGCCCGCTATCACTAGTTAGTAGTGGCAACTACTCTCTAGTTCCCAATTAATTACTTTGCTCATCCACGTCCCGAACTCACCCAGGGTATGCTCACGTACTTCCTTTCCCACTAACTCCAAGAGGTATTTCTCAAACTACAGGTTATACATTTTAGAACTCTATG
>JASANE010004508.1:0-33836 GCA_030248225.1 Trileptium ribeirensis
CATCGGGTTAAGGAATTTGAGAACACTTCATGTTTAATAGTTAAAAAAAATTCTTACTAATCTATCCACTTAATTAGAATTTGGAAAATATATTCATCGGGTTAGGGAATTTGAGAATACTTCATGTTTAATATTTAAAAAATTCTCACTAATCTATCCACTAAAATTAGAACTTGGAAAATATATTCATCGGGTTAAGGAATTTGAGAACACTTCGTGATTAATATTTAAGAAAAATTCTTACTAATGTATCCACTAAACTAGAATTTGGAAAATATATTTATCGGGTTAAGGAATTTGAGAACACTTCATGTTTAATATTTAAAAAAATTCTTACAGCATCAACCATTGGATCTATGTAATTTCTTTAAAACCAAGAATGTTACACATGTCTGAGGATAAAGACTATCTTTCTTACAAATGTTGCGCCTACAATTTGATTGTAGACAACTGAAACGGAGCGAGCGTAGCAAGTGGTGATTCTCCAAATAGGGCACAATTGTGAAAAAAACAATTTTTGTGATACTGTTGGTAGCATAAACTATTTACCAGACTGATGAATTTCCGCAATTTTTATTCGACGCGTAATGTAATTTAGTTGTGCACATAACTTTGCTTTTGCTATCTTCTGCCGTTTTCGAGCCTAAATGCTCAAAAACTGACCGAGATTTGAGACTTCTTGATTTTGGCAACTTGAAGTCCAACACATTGTAGTTAATAACTCATGTAAAACTCATTCAAAATCCCCTTATCGACAACTATAACTTCCGGAAGAATTTTTTCTCAGAGCAGATGTTTTCGATCTATGAGACAGAGTTTAAAAACATGCCCAACTAAGAACTATGAAATTATAGGTTTATTAAATCCGTTAGACAGATTGATTAAATTAATTCAACCCTATACTGGATATGTTATTAACGCTACGGGACGGCACCGGAGCTAAATTTGGTAAATTTTGGGCCCATAAATATTTAAATTTTTCAATATATATCTACGTTGGTGAATGGAATATAGTCACAGGTTCTAGAAGTAATGAGTAAAATAAAAGCAATTGTGTCTGCGTGTTGTGTATCAAATAAGACAAATGCTAAGACCTCGCAACATCAAAAATCGTTCAACATACAATTTTTCTTAAAATTTGTGATTTATTAATTTCTAATTTTTTTGCTTTGTTGATCACCTGATAATGAAATAGAAGGCTGGTATGTCACTAAAATAGTTGCAGTATTGCCGTCAGTGCGTTGTCGGTGTGTTGTGTTATCGTGCAACTTACAAGAACCCAACTTGGACCGTTACAATAGTCACTAAGCTCAAATTAGCCGCTGTCACTCCGTAACATCAAAAATCGTTCAACAACCAATTTTTCTTAAAATTTGTGATTTATTAATTTCTAATTTTTTTGCTTTGTTGATCACCTGATAATGAAATAGAAGGCTGGTATGTCACTAAAATAGTTGCAGTATTGCCGTCAGTGCGTTGTCGGTGTGTTGTGTTATCGTGCAACTTACAAGAACCCAACTTGGACCGTTACAATAGTCACTAAGCTCAAATTAGCCGCTGTGACTCCGTAACATCAAAAATCGTTCAACATACAATTTTTCTTAAAATTTGTGATTTATTAATTTCTAATTTTTTTTGCTTTGTTGATCACCTGATAATGAAATAGAAGACTGGTATGTCACTGAAATAGTTGCAGTATTGCCGTCAATGCGTTGTCGGTGTGTTGTGTTATCGTGCAACTTACAAGAACCCAACTTGGACCGTTACAATAGTCACTAAGCTCAAATTAGCCGCTGTCACTCCGTTTGGCGTCGCCACGCGAGTTACTAATTGTTACTTCACACTAGATTGTACAATTCTTTTTTATTGGTATCTAGGAAACGGTTACCGCAACTGCATAGTGAGTCATTGTCTCAAGGCATGTCATACTATTACTAAAGTTTATTGTTGATTTTGCACTTAAAAAGTGTTGCACGCTCGTAGTTTCGACTCACCCACTTTACAGCAGGCAAACACTTGAATGCATATAACCTATTTAAATTCTAAGACAAAGACAATTACGCGCTTGATCATAAAACGATCGTTGCTACTTACCTGCCCTATGATAGCCAAAACTCATACGCTGTGTAGCAGGCCTGGCTGCTACATACAACGCAAACAAAGATATTAAAAATCCAGCTACATCGGTGAGCAAATGTGCTGCATCGGTCATTATGGCAAGACTTCCCGCAATGGCTCCACCTGAAACGGAATACAAGTACTCTTTTTTAACATAAAGATCACCAAGCGAGATAAAGTACGGTGTTAAAAATTACATGCCTTTGGCAAACTTTAGCCCAAAGAAAGTCGACGTTATCTTATTTACAGTATATAATTCAACCTGAAGCAGGCATTCAAACTTAATGCTTATTATCACGCTTGAAGGTCAGCGGCTGGTAAAATTTATAGCATTTTGTAGCCTTCTACCTGCTTTGCAATGACAACCTTTTCCATGAAGATACATGATATAAATTACAGACGCTTATTGAACTTCGCCATTTAATTCGAGAACAGCATATATTTTTCAGCTTTAATCTGCTTTGCAAGCAGTTTAGGGCTGCTTACTCGTCTCAGGCCGACGCTAGGCGTTTTCAAACAGTAACCGATCTCTATAATGACTTCACTTTTTGCATGTTTTACAGAGCTATATCAACTTAAAGTAACACTGCTTATCACAGGATTAAAGTAATGCAGCTAAATAATACCAAAGTATAATGATACCAACTCAACTCTGCTTTATTGCTGATTCGTTTATTAACAACCTGATTATCGTACGAGTATGTAGGGCTAATAGGTGACAAACAACCCGCTTTAAGTGTTAGGAATAGATTAGGAATAGACCTCCCATTTGTGAAATTGCACTTGCGTCCTTGGAAAAGTTGACCAGAGACAGACTAACAACAACGAACATGTCCGGAAACTATTCATAGCACAAACGAGGCCTGGTATGGCTTATTATTGCACAATCCTGGGAACAATTGGAGATTTCTTCAGAATTTTAACATGTTTTGCCAGTTTCACTTAGTGAAACGCCACAGCGGTAGTTCGTCAAAAAAGTTTCTCCCGACTGAAATATTTCTCAATCAGGAAATCGCCCATGTCCCCACGTAACAATTTCAACCGCCGTTCGACGATCTTACATTTGCCGCTTTTGATACACAAATTAAACCTAGGCGACGCGGATCAGCGTGTCGCCAATTATTAGCAAACATATGGATTATGTTTCATTTTATGCGGGTTTATCCAACACGGAGCTTACAAAAGTTTTCTTGGTATTTGCAAGAACAATTTGATATAAGGTTATTTTTATATGTTATTCGCATTTAGAGTTGGCGATTCGTAGATTTGGCCTAGAAACAATACTTACCCACAATCTCGCCTATCATAAACAACAAACAAAGGACTGTCGCCATAATTAAGGTTTGTCGTGCATGTTTATCGCCAATACTTTCTTCTGGCAGCGATGAGTGGCAGTGTTCTACATCTGGGTTGTCAGTGGTAAAATAATAGAGAGCATTGTCGCTTGCTCCACGATTTACATTGCCTGAAATTTTATCGCATTACTGCAGCAATAATATTCATCGAAGCAACTTTGGCTGATCGTCCATGAACTGTCAGTAAGGATTTTCCAAAATCTAATATAAAGCAAATATCGCTCACAGTATATAACATTGAATGTATTTCTCGTATACTAAAGAGAACGGACACTTTTTCTTTGAGGGGTGGATGTCGGTTGACAATTTTTGTTGTACTGATAAGTAATACGTTGCATTTACAGCAGTTGCATTTTAAGACATCAGCAGCTGCCGAAGCTGACAGTAGGAAAAACATTAGGATGATGTTGGACAAATTTTCGAAAAATTCGAAGAAAAATAAACCCTGAAATCGCAAGACAGAAAAAATAAATTTATAATAATATATTATCGATATTTTACCTTATGGTGGCAACTAGCTTTTTTGAAACAAAGTGGTATTTATTTACTTGCTAACAAAATGTGCTGCCCTGAACCAAAGCATTAAATTCTGAGCCCCAGCCTCCACACTTAACTACGCCCTCCCTGCTTTGCTGAGGTCCTGTGACACATGTCATTTGCATATTAGCTGTCTCAAGCTTCATACGCTGACATATAACAAAGGTTATGATCTTCCTAATTTTTTGGCTACGCCTATAGGACGTGGTCATGTGCAACTGCATCCGCTTAGCGAGGTGTTGAGCTAAAACAAGGTACATGAAGAATCCCTGGATCAACTATCAATAGAGCCATTGTTTTAGATAACTTTATAGAATATCCCATTCTGCTTCTCACAAATGCGATAGAGCTTTAAAATATCCTGCTAATACCTTACAGCAACTAGATGCTACGCTGGGAAAGTTGGGTTGATAGGCGCAGTATCGCTGTAAAACATAGGTCGATAGCAATAAAATTGTATAGTGATCACTAGCTAAATAATTAAGTTATAAATTAAATGATTTTTGCCATTCAAAACAGCAGTTGGGAAACGTGCATTTTGACAATGCGCTGGTAACTGCTTCAATATATACGAATAGGATAATGTCACGGTTCTCGCCGCAGGCCTTGATATTTCAGTTTGGAAAATTTCCTATACGTGATTAGCACCCTCGTAACAAACGTGGCTAACTAAAACGGCATCAGCGGATGATTCAATGGCTGCCGATATGTAAGGTTTTCTACCGAAAGTTTAATATATAAATGCAACCCTTGATATTAATAAAAACGTCTATAAACCATAAACATTTTGAAAACAGCATTCTGTTTTGTATATTACATCCTCAATATGATTTATTGCATTTATTTGCAAAAATTATATGTCGACTCTCAGCCATGCAGCTTTCACAGAAAAATGCGTGCAAAAACCGGGCAGTTTTGTCTCTTACAGCCGTCCGTAAGAGACAAAAATCTCTTAAGGCTAGCTGTATAATATTTTAGTTTCATACAGATAGCTATAAGACACTTTTGTCTCTTATGACCAGCTGTAAGAGACAAATGTCTCTTATAGCTACCCGTAAGGTTTTGAAGTCTTTTACAGTTGGCTTTAAGAGACTTTTGTCTTTAACAGCAATGCATTACAAACTAAAATCTGTTACAGCTGTCTTTAAGATACTTTTGTCTCCTATGGCCAGTCGTTAAAGACTTTTATCTCTTGTGGCCAGCTCTAAAAGACAAAAATCTCTTACAGACGGTTGTAAGAGATTAAAATATCTTACAATTGACTATAAGAGACAAAAGTGTCTTATAGCTATCTGTATGAAACTAAAATATTATACAGACAGCCTTAACAGATTTTTGTCTCTTTTAATGGACGGCTGTAACAGACAAAACCGCCCGGTTTTTGCACGCATTTTTCTATGAATCCTGCACTAGTTGTGTCATTAAGCGCCACTATATAGTCGCCGCAAGATTATAATGCAGAAATGAGCAGAAATTCGTTTGAACCGCCGGCGTATCACACTTCAGCAAAAATCAACGCATGTTATAAGATTTTGGTGAAAATATTTAAGCACTGCACTGCAAACGAAAGCATTAACATTAACAAATACGTAGGGATTCTACTATAATCCTTGATAAAATGAACAGCAGTTGTGACGTGAGTAGATAGATGCACGTTTATAGTATGGAGACTGTGATTTAAAGTTTGGTTTCTCCTACGAATAACAAAATACGAGTTGCGCGGAAAACTTCAAAAAGATCCAAAATTGAACAACCTAACAGAAACGTAATGAAAAGCAGATTCTGATTTGTCTTCCATTGCGTGTTTGCTAGCCCATCAATTTGTTAAGGAAGGAATTACTGCCTACTCTTAATTTAAGCTGCAAAGAATAAACTAGCCTAAGGTTAGGTAAATACATAATCACAGTTCCCGCAGAATCAGAGTTCATTTTTAACACTCGGCAACACAGTACCACCACGTCCTATATCTATATACTACGGTAATAATATGGTAAACGGCCGCGTTTCAGGACAAAAATGTACAAATAAAATTAAAACACAGGCGATATATAACAGCATAATCTCATATATCTTGTCTATATAATAAACGAACGCGACAATAAACAGATGGCTAATTATATATCATTCATGTTCATAAGGCGGCAAAGGATTACCCCGTCCTGAGGGTTACACTCCCCTGGCAGGTGACCGACACCCGCCCCCTCCCCTTCTCGGGCGCCGTAAAATTTCGAAAAATTATGAAAAAATGCACGAATTAGCAAAGATTAGGAACATTTAAAGAAAGTGCTGAAAATCGAGAAAATTCGTGGAAAACTATGAACTTTCGAGAATTGCGACATTCAATCCTCGCTCGGCAGCAGCTGACCCCACCCCATGGAAGGCCGACTGCGGAACCCTCCTCCCGAAAATACCGCTTATCTATCCTAGGGCTGCTGATCTTAAGGATGTATGGCCCATGTGTACAAAAGTACATCTGTATACTTGCATTGTAAGGAGTTATAAATATATTTGTCTAATAAATATGCATCGATTGATTGTGAGCAAAATTCAGAGTCAAAATACGTATTTTATATTTATTCTAACCTCAGAAACTTCTCAAACACTGTTTCTGTGTTGTGATTTCATTCACTGCTAACAGCCGCACCTGCTTACCCAGGAAACATTGCTTATACTGCTATGAACGCGTCAGACAATCACACAATTCACACAGAAAACATCAGAGTTCCGCATTTGTTCACCGCTTCTGAATTAATTTTAATTCAAATCCTAAGTGAATGTGCAAACAATAGCCCGTAAAGTGCATCTAAATCGTATCTGATATTGTGTCTGCACTAGATTAGTCGTAAATTACAACGTGCTGCGATATTTGCCATTAATGATATTAAAATGCGAATTGAGTGCCACGAAAATTATGTCTCAGTCCTCTTAATTGTTAAGTTTGTCGAACGGCGTAGTGCATGTCGAAATTTAATTCTGCGCAATTTTATATCGTTAAATTATTGTTCCAATACATCGCTCATGTTTAAAATAAATGTTGAACACTGATGTCAAATGATGGAGGCGCGAAATAATGAAAGTTTAACACACTTGCAATAAAAATAGTTCTAAACTCTGAATTCAATTAAAACAGTTGAACTTATAATTAAAAGTTTTATCCCGGGCCGCAGCAAGAGTGTGGATGGTAAGGTGAGGGATCGGTCATTCCCCCGTAATTTCCTATTCTAACATTTTTATTTTTTCCCCGATTTTTGGCAATTTTCCTCTAATTTTTGATAATTGTTTTGCCTTCCCCTAACTTTTTAGCAATTCAACTCCAATTGTTCCCTATTTGTTCCAAAATTTGCCATAACTATTTGGTGACGGAAGGGGGCTGCGAAGCCTTTTGAGGAGATCGGTGTACCTTCTAGGGGATCGGAGTCACCCCGATGAGAGGGGGCTCGAGCCTAGGGGAGATGATTCCTTTCTCTTCCCAATAAGAATGTATAGTTAAAGCGATGTCTTTGCGGTCGCATCGCTACTGTCAAGGCATTTTAAAACCATCTGGCACGTCATAATGATAAACATAGACAAAAATATTTTGCTGAGTTTTCTTACTTGAAAAGGTGCGGATGGGATATAGCAGACAAGTAAGTAAATAGCAAATTTCCACTTGGTAAACGATAATATTTGATGCTCGTTTTCAACCGATATTGCAATTTCAATTATTGTGCACATAATTGTAGAACCTGTTGAAAGTGACGGCGATGTCTGTGACATTTGATATATTGACTATGTTCGCAGACATGGCACAAATAACATTTGGTGGCATTTGCACCTACGCTCAAAAGTAAAAATGTGGTTCATAACTCGCCCGCTGTAGTTTCCCAGGTTTTGATAAGAAAATGGAATGTATTAGTCGGTGCGCGCCGCTGGATATAACCTACACGAACACACTGAGATAGTATAGTTTCAAATAGTACACACATCTGCAACCTTACAAAGCAATTTTTGAAGACGACCATACGAACCAGTTACTTAACAATACATGACGTTGTAACAATGTTCCATTACTATCGGATCTTTTGTTCCAAGGTCATGCAAATTGGAGGTGAAAATGTAGGCTTTAAGAGCCAAAGCAAGCCTTTCATGTTATATGAAGAGCCGATCCGAGCCTACATTGGGAAATCTCTAAGGTAGCATATATACGATAATCATAATTGAAAAGATATATTTAACCTATCGATCTCGACCCTTGCTACTGAAGTGTGTAGTATTAGTTTGCAGATATATTATTAAAACAGAGTGAGGGAAGCATTCGTAATTTTGACTGAGAACGCTAAGAGGAAAATCATGACAGTTTAGTTTGTCTATCGCTGTCACTCATAACTCATCTCCGGATTGACGGATTTCGACTTTGCATATATTATGGAGTCAAATAGTGGCACTTTATGACACAGCTAGTGCAGCATTCACAGAAAAATGCTTGCAAAAACCGGGCAGTTTTGTCTCTTACAGCCGTCCGTAAGGGACGATAATCTCTTAAGGCTGTCTGAATAATATTTTAGTTTCATACAGATAGCTATAAGACACTTTTGTCTCTTATAGTCAATTGTAAGATATTTTAATCTCTTACAACCGTCTGTAAGAGATTTTTGGCTTTTAGAGCTGGCCACAAGAGATAAAAGTCTTTAACGACTGGCCATACGAGACAAAAGTATCTTAGACAGCTATAACAGATTTTAGTTTGTAATGCATTGCTATTAAAGACAAAAGTCTCTTAAAGCCAACTGTAAAAGACTTCAAAACCTTACGGGTAGCTATAAGAGACATTTGTCTCTTACAGCTGGTAACTGCTTCAATATATACGGATAGAATAATGTCACGGTTCTCGCCGCAGGCCTTGATATTTCACTTTGGAAAATTTCCTATACGTGATTAGCACCCTCGTAACAAACGTGGCTAACTAAAACGGCATCAGCGGATGATTCAATGGCTGCTGATATGTAAGGTTTTCTACCGAAAGTTTAAAATATAAATGCAACCCTTGATATTAATAAAAACGTCTATAAACCATAAACATTTTGAAAACAGCATTCTGTTTTGTATATTACATCCTCAATATGATTTATTGCATTTATTTGCAAAAATTATATGTCGACTCTCAGCCAATCATGGTTCAACACAAGTTATATGACTTATTTTATCCAATCACTTTTCCGCAGCATGCCCAAAAAATTATATTGCTTTAGTATTGTTCACTGAACCCAAGTGGAATGGCTGATATGTATGTCTTGAGTATTCAGGACCGGACAGGTTTTTTATTTTAACCGATTCTTGGTCTTTCGACGTCCAGTAAGCGATGAAAATAATCGTTTCGATGGACTAATCATCCACGACTAATCAAAATTATGTCACTACTTGTTATAGTATTAATCAAAAAACTAGCTAAGTAATTTGATTTCGATATTGTTTCGTTTTTAACTTGAAATTACATTTTAATGAGTTGAGTCAATATTATGCAGCGTATATTATGTACTGCTCCAATTGTGCATTACGGGTATCAACATAAATATGATTTGACCAAAAGATATTAATTTTATTTTAGCATTCTCGCACAAAAGGGTTATTTGTACTTTTCGAAATTAATAAATGCAGGGAGCTAGGGTATACTCCCAATGGTAGATATTGCTATGGTCTCTGTGTTATTATTTTAGCCACCGCAATAAAAATGTTTAAGCCCAGGCGTTTAAAAAGATAGACCGATTTACAGCTTCGCGTATCAAATAATATGATTGTCTTGAAGAACGAAACAGAAGTACAAAACCTGTATTATCTGTAATTTAAATATATTTAAATAATGGTTCAGATGTCGAATTATTCATTAGTAATTGTCTTTTCGGGTATGTATAACCTTGACCGAGAATGATGGATTTTAGCGGCACAGAATCAAATTTTGGGAACAATCGAGTCAGTTGGTCAAGGAAAAAAGACAGTTTAAAAGATTTCAAACACAACAAACCCACATTTTTGGCAAGAATTTTTTTACGAAATTTGGGGCAACCCTCGGAAACAAAAATTTTGCACAAATATTTTTCTCAATAAACATATAGTTTTATGTACATTAATTGTCATGATGGTCAGCAAGTGAACTTTAATAAAACTGTACATCATTATAAAGCTAAAGGGTAAATCTAGGGTAAACCCAAGCGATTATTATGTGTCACTTTATGCGTGCTGATAGCTTTATATCGATAATTATATGTGCTTCTTATTTTTATCTTTAGTTAGTTTTAATTTTTTATTCATTTCTCGATTTTTTTATCTTTTGATCCCTTTTGTTTAGAACACAACATTTTATTATATATAATCAGTTTTTCATTTCTATATTGCGATGTCTAACGATGGAGAGCGGGAAGCTTTTATAAGTGATAGTGCAATCGAGGGTCGAAAATTGAAACGTGACTATAATACATTTTGTGGTAAGTAAAAAACATAGTGGTTATATTAAAGTTGAGCGAGATAGCGAGTGTTTTCAATTGTATTTAGACAGTCCGAAAATCGTGAGTTTTAGAAGTATAGTGGTGGCTTTGCAACCATTCTACTCATCTCGTCGACGTGTTTCATGCGGCGTGCACGTTATAATGTCACCGCTGTTTTTATCTTTTGTACCCCTGTAGTCGCTATCCTGCCGTATAGACAGTCAGAAGTCAACCCATAGTGTAGATGAATTGCCGAGGGTGTATGACACACCCCCTAGGTGCTACATTTTTTCTTTACGGTATTGTAGACACCCTTAGCTACAATTTTGGCACGAAGTAACTGTAACAGACACCGTTTGTAGCTGATGCTGCTTATTAGTCAACTGTGCTGTGTGGTTTTTAATATTCTCTATATTTGTATCTAGGCCATATCGTTGATGAAATAATGGCCGCACACTGTCAATAAACCGTAAGATGACAGGTGTGCTTACCACTGTCGAGAAGTGGCAATAACCCTATTTAGCTACCTTTGAAAAATTTATAAAAAACCTGGGGTGTCGAAGACACCCTGATGTTGACTGTTTGCCTGACACTCTGTGGCATACTTATGCTCCAAAAGTTGGGGACATTATAACGTGGACGCCGCATCAGAAGGTTATTAGAACCTTATTTATTACATTTTCCGAATTTTGGCTCACCAATAACTCTTTGGTAACAAAAATTCGGTAATTATTCTTATGTTTATATGCTGTTAGAACCGCAATGCGATGCTGGTGGGAAAAGCAACCAAATTCATCCATATGTTGATGAGTTAAACTTTTCAGTGTTATACTTAGGCCTATGAACCCGCATCATATAAGTGAGCATAATTCGTTAATGCATGAACAGTTTCATCAAGTTTCAACTCGGCTCGTTATTACGGATCAGATGGTACATAAAACTATATGTTTATTGAGAAAAATATTTGTGCAAAATTTTTGTTTCCGAGGGTTGCCCCAAATTTCGTAAAAAAATTCTTGCCAAAAATGTGGGTTTGTTGTGTTTGAAATCTTTTGAACTGCCTTGACCAACTGACTCGATTGTTCCCAAAATTTAATTCTGTGCCGCTAAAATTTATGATTCTCGGTCAGGAGGTATACATACCCGAAAAGACAGTTTAATGAATAATTCACATCTGAAATTATTTGAATATATTTAAATTACAGATGTTAAGGTTTATTACTTTGTTCCGACTTCAAGACAATCATATTCTTATACGCGAAGTGTAAATCGGTCTATCTTTTTAAACGCCTGGCTAAGATTTTTACTGCGGTGGCTAAAATAGTAACACAGAGACCATAGCAATATCTACCATTGGGAGTATACCCTAGCTCCCTGCATTTATTAATTTCGAAAAGTACAAATAACCCTTTTGTGCGAGAATGCTAAAATAAAATTAATATCTTTTGGTCAAATCATATTTATGTTGATACCCGTAATGCGCCAAATTGAGCAGTACATAATATACGCTGCATAATATTGACTCAACTCATTAAAATAATTCAAGTTAAAAACGAAACAATATCGAAATCAAATTACTTAGCTAGTTTTTTGATTAATACTATAACAAGTAGTGACATAATTTTGATTAGTCATCAATGATCATACCATCGAAACGATTATTTTCATCGCTTACTGGACGTCGAAAGACCAAGAATCGGTTAAAATAAAAAACCTGTCCGGTCCTGAATACTCAAGACATACATATCAGCCATTCCACTTGGGTTCAGTGAACAATACTAAAGCAATATAATTTTTCGGACTGTTATGCGGAAAGTGATTGGATAAAATAAGTCATATAACTTGTGTGAACCATGATTGGCTGAGAGTCTACATATAATTTTTGCAAATAAATGCAATAAATCATCATTACTAATATCAGACAGAATGCTATTTTCAAAATGTTTATGGTTTATAAACATTTTTATTAATATCAAGGGTTGCATTTATATTTTAAACTTTCGGTAGAAAACCTTACATATCAGCAGCCATTGAATCATCCGCTGATGCCGATTTAGCTAGCCGCGTTTTGCGAGGGTGCTAATCACGTATGGGAAAATTTTCAAAGTGAAATATCAAGGCCTGCGGCGAGAACCGTGACATTATTATATCCGTATATATTGAAGCAGTTACCAGCTGTAAGAGGCAAATGTCTCTTATAGCTACCCATAAGGTTTTAGAATTATTTTACAGTTGGCTTTAAGAAGATTTTTGTCTTTAATAGCAATCATTACCAAACTAAAATCTGTTATAGCTGTCTAAGATACTTTTGTCTCGTATGGCCGGTCGTTAAAGATTTTTATCTTGCTTGTAGCCAGCTCTAAAAGCCAAAAATCTCTTACAGACGGTTGTAAGAGATTTAAAAATATATTACAATTAACTATAAGAGACAAAAGTGTCTTATAGCTATATGTATGAAACTAAATATTATTTCAGACAGCCTTAAGAGATTATCGTCCTTTACGGACGGCTGTAAGAGACAAAAATGCCCGGTTTTTGCAAGCATTTTTATGTAAATGCTGCACTAGCTGTGTAATAAAGTGCCACTATTTGACTCCATAATATAAGTAAAGTCAAAATCCGTCAATCCGGAGCTGAGTTATGAGTGACAGCGACAGACAAACAAAATTGTCATGATTTTCCACCTAGCGATCTCGGTGAAAATTACGATTGCTTCGCTCGCTCCGTTTTAATTATATATCTGCAAACTACTACTTCACACTTCAGTAGCAAGGGTCGAGATCGATAGGTTAAATATATCTTTTCAGTTATGATTATCTTATATGCTACCTTAGAGATTTCCCAATGTAGGCTCGGATCGGCTCTTCATCTATCATGAAAGGCTTGCTTTGGCTCTTAAAGCCTACATTTTCACCTCCAATTTGCATGACCTTGGAACAAAAGATCCGATAGTAATACAACATTGTTACAACGTCATGTTTTTTTAAGTAACTAGTTCGTATGGTCGTCTTCAAAAATTGCATTGTAAGGTTGCAGATGTGTGAACTATTCGAAACTATACTATCTCAGTGTGTTCGTGTAGGTTATATTCAGCCGCGCGCATCGACTCTAATATATATATTCCGTTTTTTATCAAAACCTGGGTAACTACAGCGGACGAGTTACGAATCACATTTTCACTTTGAACGTAGGAGAAAATGCCACCAAATTTTATTTGTGGAAACATAATCTGCATAAGAAATGTCTGCAAACATAATCATTATAAGAAATGTCATAGAAATCGCCGTCACAGGTAATAGATTCTACAATTATGTGCACAATAATTGAAATTGCAATATCGGTTGAAAACGAACATCAAATTTTATCGTTTACCATGAGGAAATTTGACTATTTACTTGCTTCTCTGATATATCCCATCCATCACCTTTTCAAGTAAGAGAAATTCAGCAAAATATTTTTGTCTGTTTATGATTACTGAGCATGCCAGATGGTTTTAAAATGCCTTGACAGGTAGCGATGCAACCTCATAAACATCGCGCTTTTAACTATCCATTCTTCTTGGAAAGAGAGGAATCATCTCCCCTCAGCTACAAGCCCTCTTTAGTCGGGGTAACTCCGATCCCCTATAAGGTACACCGATCTCCCTGAAAGGCTTCGAGGCCCCTTTCGTCACCAAATAGTTATGGCAAAATTTTGAACAAATAGGGAACAATTGGAGTTGAATTGCTTGCAAAAAGTTCAGGGAAGGCAAAACAATTATACAAAAATTAGAGGAAAATTTCGAAAAGTAATTTGATTGATTCATTCTACGACCAGGTTTTCTAAGTTAAGAAGTAACTAGTTGCTAAATCCTTGGTCAATGACAATAAATGATACGCATAAACGTACGAGTAGGCCACTGCTGAAGTAATGACATGATTTGGGGCATTCTAGCTTTCTACTGGTTCAAACGGGTTGACAAACTTGGCTTACATACTTTAATTTTCCGTAGTGATTTAATATAGTAAGTAAATTCCTTAATGTGGAAATTGTTACTTGAAGCGATCGGATTATTCATTATTGCTACTACGTAAGGGCACTCATGTGGGACAAAAGACAGAGCTTAAGCGCGTCTTTAGTTTACGACACAACCTATAATCTCTCTGAGTCCGGTTAATTGTTGCCAATTAAGTGGCTATACATTGTCTTGTACAAATTTCATACCCAACTTCAGGGCATAAGGACAGGGGTTGAAAGTTGTATTCAGGTACCTACAAATTTGTCTAAAACTAGAACTGTCTGTGGCGATGCCTCGTAGGTCATCGGCACTATATCATAAAAGTACTAAAGATTATACTATTTGCACTTAAAAACTGCACTCAGAAAAGAGCTCTTAAAAATACTAACATTTTGGCTGTGTTATTAGCGGTTCCTACCTTCAATGAAAAGAGTCAATAAGCAGCAACCTGGTTGTCGAAACAACGTAACAACTGAATTCCACTGGGTTTGTATCCTTAGATGGCTAGGTTCCCTAAATTTTAACTGAGAATTTTAAGTCTAACTCTATTGGGGCTGGGGAAAACCTATAATTTTCAATTTCTCACTAATTTGCAAGCCTTACATTGTGAAACTTTGCACCACTGTAGGTCGAGTTTATTTATGAATTTAGTAGGACCGGCTCAACGGTCCTCACAAAAATCTGGTCCATCGGGCCAAGGCGCGATGATTGGTGACGCGGCTGGCGATATCGATAACTTTGAAATCCAGAAATATGAGACTCTCCCAACAGGAGGATATCAACACTAGGAAAATGAATATTTTTCTTTTATCATCGAAAATACATCTAAAAGCAAGACCAAAACCTACTTACGAAAGCAGTATGATTTAAGAAATTTGAACTTTGAATCCTAAGCGGCGGTTGTATGAATTACAAGGGTTCAATACAGTATAACAATTGTCATACAAATGGCATAAATTTACAATGAAATTACATACAAATTGGCGCTTTTATGGCCGTTACCAACACGAAAACGGTATAGCTATGGTAAAACAGAGTATACTTAAATAGTTAACAAGTACTATTCAAATAAGGCTGCCGAATCGTGTTAGTATATATACCTAAAAATACATATAAGCATCAACAGCAATTCCAATGGTACACAGATATATGGTATGATCAGGGTTATACGAATCAAATGCATAATACGTTCCTTTATGGCCATCAAAAGTACAACAAAAACCAATATTAAAGGTATATAATTCAAGTATGCCAATAATGCCTTTATGGCCAACAACGATACGGTAACAACAGTGATAATAATACACAGGTTAGGTATACCAATCAACATGCATATATATATATATATATATATATATATATATATATATATATATATATATATATATATATATACGGTTGCAATACTTCGATGATTATCTATTCCTAAAAGGTTAATAACGATACCCATTTTGATCACCAAAAACTGTCGGCAGTGCAGGCTGAAATATGACGAAAATTCCTAGTTTGTAGCGAGGTTAATGGGCGTAACGATTCATAATTTTTTTGCCATTTATACGGTCTATAAATAAAATGACAACAGGGTCTTGCGGTCGGTTCGTATGTACAGGGGAAGATCGGCTTAGGTATTCACTTGCGCAAAGAGGTCATAAATTGATTCTAAATCCATATACGTACGTATTTCGATGCAACGGTTGGTTCCGTACCCATTTGGGTCACTCCCATTGTGTATTCTAAGTTGCGAGACATTCGTAACTAAATCCGTAAATGTAGGACATTACACCTGTGGCCAGGCTTGTTGGGTATTCGACTAAATGTTGGCCATTACACTATGGCCAGGATTATTGGGGTATTCAACTAAATGTTGACCATTACACTGTGGCCAGGATTATTGGGGTATTCGACTAAAAGTTGGCTATTGGACTGTGGCCAGGATTATTGGGGTATTTGTAAATTTTGGCCATTAGAGTGTGGCCAGGATTATTGGGGTATTTGTAAATGTTGGCCATTAGAGTGTGGCCAGGATTAATCCACTTCGTAACGATCCAGTATGGTTCTGTTACACGTTAAGGCGTCAAGGATGGTCTATATATAGGTATTTTTAAGTATAAATACAATTGCTTTGGTTATCAAGTGTCCACGGTGCGTATTTCATGACTTCATGGGTTTTCAATGGGCTTAGGATTAATGAACCAGATTCCTAGGATAAATATAATCCTTATTCAGTTGTTTGGTACCGTATTGCGTACAGATCATCAAGAATTCGCTATACAGTTTTTTCGGTAGGTTGAATACGGTGGTTTAATTATCTAGACTCCAGTAGGGGCATCTCATGCCTTTTCAGATCATTTTCATTGGGTTTAGGGTCACTGAACCCGATATTCAGAATATATCCAGTCTTCAGTTATTTGGTAACGTATTGGGTACATGTCACCAAGAATTGTCTGTATAGATTTTCCCGTAGTCTGACTAACAGAGCTTGGCTATCTAGAGACCACCACAAATACTTGATGCGTTGTCCCTTGTTTTCGGTCTGATATTTTAGGGTTTTCAATGGGTTCAGGGTTCAAGATGTTTTAGGATAATACATTCATCAAACACAGCCTGTTACAGGTGATTAAACAAAATAACTTAAAAATGAAATGACGCTCGTTCCGTTTCACCCTCGCTTTACGAGTTACTAGTATATAGGTACATTTCACTTAGATATTACAGTGAACCTGTTACACATAACAACCAAAATATTTTGTATAAGGAAAATGTTTGTCTAAGTGGAAACCATGTGGTGGACAATATTCCAACAAAATTGAGGGTTCGCCAAGTGCTAGCTTATCCGTACGTTGAGGTTAACTTGACAGTTGGGGAAGCTTTTTGAAATTTTTGTGGTAAAATTTACTGTTTTAAAACTGGGCCGACCGGTTACCAAATATTTAAAACGCAATGGTGTTTTGTGTGTCACCCTTGGCTATGCAATTAATCTCTCCAAAAATGAGTGGTGTTCGATGTTCGTTTTGGAAATTTGAAATAGTTCGAAAGGTGTTCTTATGTACTTTTTTCTAAATCCGGATTTTTAGCACTCAGTTCTATTCGCATAGGTTTGCTTGCTGTTAAATGTTCAATCGTTCGAAGCTCTACCATCGTTTATAGCCAGTACTGTTAACATTTTCAGTATATGCTGATCAGGTTTTGGTTTACGACTAATAGTTGTAACCCATGACTGTAAATAATAACAACTAGGCGGGCTATGTAGCGTTGTTTGGCAGCTTTACTCTTTTTGCGACGACAACAGTTAAGGCAGAATACAACTTATCCGGCTGTAACATTGAGTATCAATATTAAGGTGATATAAACTATGACCTGATAACCTAGGCACTGTTTCTGTTAAACGTTTATTAGCTATTGATGTCGTATAAATAGTTGGATAATTATTTTCAGAGTGAAACATCAGGTCGAATATTTGGGCCTTCGCGAAAATATCCGCGTCCGTCGGGCTGGTTTTGCGTATCGACGTGCGTTTGAAAAATTTTTGTGGAGGTGAAAATGGAGGTGCTTTGTTTGTAATAGGTATTCTTGTATCATTTCATGGTTATTTAAATTATAAAATATTTTTGTCATAAAGCTAACACAAAGATTTTCTTTGCTTTGATCGCCAGCAATTCTTTTGCTGTTGGTAAGCAAGGATCTAGCACATTACACGAATAGAGAGCGACGCGTTAATACCATGCGAGATATGGAAAATTGTTACAATGATATATAAGAAAAAGGCTGTCCAGTCCTTGGCTCTGCATTCGCTGAAATTTTGCCAGGGACATGAACTGCCGTCCTCTTGATTCGGAACCATGGGGCGCCTAATTTTGCCAAGAGAAAAAGAGTTAATCATTTTAGAAACGCTGCCAAAACGCTTTTCATGAAAAGAATAGGATTTTGACAAAATTTCAGAATTTTAATACAAATTTTTATCAAACTTTATCATTTGGGGGTGTTTTACCGAACGGAAACAAAAAATTACCAAGAGGCGATGAACGGGGGAGCCCAAAATTTACTAGGTCGACATGAATCGGGGGCTCCCCGTTTTTTTCAGGGGGCATTTGAAAATGCCTGGGTGGCCCATCCCGAATTTGAAGGGCCCAGCAATCTTGTGTTGTGTCATTAATATTTCAGTGTTATGAGGTTAGTTTATTAGCCTCTCTTCTAGGTTGATCACGAGCGACCGCCGACCATGTTCGTCTGCAAAGATACAACACTCGCCACAATTTACCGCTGTCCTATGAGCGAGCATGCAACGAGCGAGTAGCGTGCGAACAAAACTCAAATTATAAACTTTCAAAAAAATTCTCCCACGCGCAAACAACGAGCGATGAGTGGCAATTGTGGCGAGTTTGTATATTATATTCTGTGAATACGACGTTTCAGTGAATTTTAGATTCTGTTGTTATAGGTATGCTATAATTACCAAGGAAACGTGGCCGCGGTGGAACGGCGATCCAACAAAAGGCATTAAACATATTCTTCAGTCGGTCAACATGGATGCGGACCAATATCAGCTTGGAAAAACAAAAATTTTTGTGAAAAATCCTGAATCGGCAAGTGGAATTTTTTTGATATATGCGACTGAGATGTATCATCAGTCTTTTGACAAAAAATTCAAAAATTTCGTGAATAGTCTTTCTCACGAAATTTTTAATAATTCTGAAGGGTTTGTTACTCGACTATGTCAGCTCCAAATGCTTCATCTGTCGAACATCGGCAAAATGCGAAAAAGTGTCAGAAATTATACCTTGTGTTTGAACAGAATTTCGGCGTTTTCAATTCGGAGTAATTCGGTTCTATAATGCCTGATCATATAAATTTGGATTATTCAGTGTTCGCGAACAAATTGAATGCAAAAGTGACGTCACAAGCAAATCGATCCTATAGTTAAGCACTTGGTGTTTGCGAACAAAACCATTTTAATTCAAATTCGACAAATTTTTGTAAAGAATTTCAATTGACCAAAAAGCGTTCTGTAACAATTTTTATGCTAAATTACAAAATAGGATGGTTGATGGGGTCAACTTAACTCGCACATAACGTAAATATTTAGAGAAAATTACACATTAAGCCGAGCTAAGTTTAGCGAAAAATTTTAAACGAAAATCGAATCAGCTACACCTTCTTGTTTTCCAAATGAAAGCTATGATTTCTTCTGGGTTAAATTATAGTAAAAAAATTACCATTTAATCACAGTATGGGCGGACCTTTTTTCTGCGCAGCACGTGGTTTGTAATGTAGCATTAATGTTATTTGCGAAGCATGAAAAGAAATAGTAAGTCTTCGTTTACTAGAATGATTAGACAAAATCGAATTTGTTGTTCTGTTCGCTAAACCCACAATTTTTTGTAATATTCAACTCTGTATTCGTTAGAATAGCGATGAAAATAAATTTACAGCGTTTCTGTAAATAATTTTTGTCATCCAAAACTCTGAAAATCAATACAGAGTATTGGATTGATACTCAATACTCAATATTGAGATACTCTGGTATCTCAATAAATTTATTGAGATACCAGAGTATCTCAATATCCTTTATTGAGATACTCTGGTATCTCAATAAATGATCCCAAGATTTTTTAGCTCTACCATGATTTCGGTGGCTCCGCCAGGTCGTGCCAAAATCTAAATGTCCCTCCCATACAGTGGGCCTAGCAGCATTGTATTTTGGGATATCAAAGAAAACCGTTCTAGCAAAAAGCCTATAACAAAATTTTATACTACTCTTTTTATTTAAACTGTTATGGTAAAATCTTGAGCAAAATGAAGCGCAGCATGCGTCATTACGGATTTTCAGTAACATATGTTGCAGTTACTGTAAGATGCATGCTGCTTGATTGTAAAAATACATGCTAGAATCAATTCTGTTGTTGAATCAACTCTAGACGGAATCTGTTCTAAGAGAAAGGATGCCACCTTAAATAAATAAAGTTGAGTAGAATTTGTTGTGTTTTGTAGAATTAGTTTTCCTAAAGTTTATTTTATGTCTGTTTAAAATGTCGAATAAAGAACTTTCGATTTAGTAAACTTGCCCTAAGTGTACCTAGATTTATCTCGATTGTTCGGTTCTAGCAAAACGAGTGATAGAATAGAATCCATATCTTCGTGCGCATATCTTACAGTTGTTGCTGCAATACATGTTATAAAACTGGAAAACACCACAAAATATAATTAACTCGACGTCGACACTACATAATGTTTATGTTTTGATGAAAACAGCAATAACAGTGATGACAGTGTCTATTGTCGGTTTTATAGCGGTCCTAAGACTACTACACTATAAACCGAGCAGCACTGAACGAACATGGATAAATGGTCGCAATCTACATGCCAGAATAGCTGCATATTGGTGATATCAAGAGTGCATTAGAGAAGAGTATGACACTTCCCTGCACTCTAATGTTACCCCGTATTTGATGAACCGGGCGTTTTTGGCCTGACCCCCTCCCCAGTTTGTTTTGGCAATCTTCATACACAGACCCTCGTTTTTTGGGAGGGAGGGTAGCTCGGACCTTCCCAGTTTCTGGGGGGGGTCGTTTTATAAGCAGCTATCGGTTTAACCGACCCCCCCAGAAACTAGAGGTTTGGTCCGAGCTACCCCCAGAAATAGGGGGTCCGAGCTACCCCTCCCCCCGATAACTGGGGAAAGTGTCTATGCATGACGACGTCCGAGAAAAACAGGGGGTCAGGCCGAAAACGCCCGCGTCATCAAACACGGGTTAAGATTGGAGTGCAGGAAAGTTTCATTTACTTCTCTAGTGCACTCTTGGTGATATTAACGTGTGTACGCCTCAAATCAGCTTCTGTTGCGTTTGTTTTCGGTCGTTGCTTTTTCAATATTTTGCTGTTCTAGTAGATATAAATGTGATTCATTTTAGATTTAAAATTGCCTGAAGCATTATATAAAAAAGAACTTCTTTTTTATGTTCATCTACAAGCAACATAAAACATTATTGTTCTAAAAAATCTGCTCATTTGAGCATTTATTTTGGCGAAAAACACTAAGGGGAGAAGAACCAGACGGACATTATAGACTTAACGGAATTAAATTTTGTTTTTAGCTCTTTCTACTCGAAGAAGTTCGTGAGCGTAAATTCGATGGCTTTGCACGAGTGATTCAAAAGGCTTTCCGTGCTTACGTCGCTCGAAAGCATTATGCACGGCTCAAAGAAGAGGGTGAGTGGCGACGGAAAATATTTGGACTTGACAAAAGCACAATAATTCGCCTGGGCAATAGCCTTGTTTTGTAATGCTGTGTTAGTCCGTTTTTTGGAAAAACTAGTATTTTTAATTTTAAACAACTCAAGCATGTTTAACTGTCTCGCATTTTAAAGCTACATTATTGTGCTAAACTGTAGTGTAGTCGTATGCGGAAACACAGCCAGTGTAATTAGTTGCTTATTGCTGGTAGTCAGCGGAGTCTTGAATCTATTTTCTAAAAATAGTATACTTCTTTCGCTACGCTTGTTAATTGAAATCTACTGCGAACTTAAGTGTTGTATTGTTTTAGCGTGCGACCTGCTTTACGAAAAAAAAGAACGTCGTCGCTATACATTGAATCGAAATTTTGTCGGCGACTACATCGGACTTGAGCACAATCCTGGCCTACGAGCGTTGGTTGGCAAACGAGAAGCCATTAAATTCGCCGATAAGGTGACGAAGTACGATCGAAGGTTTAAGGTAAGTATTATAGATCGTGGAAAAATGGTATCGTTTAGTTTCCTAATTTTTTGTTTGTTCCTGTCGACTATAGAACTTTAGCTCATGTCCCCCTTTTTAATCAACTGTAGCAGAGGATGTTTCCTATCACACGATTGCCGGTTTTACGGAAACCAGCCCCATTTTTCTTCCATTTATTATTGCTGTACTATAAATACACAAAATTCATAGCAACACCTATATTAACTCGGAAACCTATCGGTTTGTACTATCTTCAAATTGGATTGTGACTAATGCTCATCATTAAATGACTGATAATGCAAAATAGACTAAAAACCCGGGATGTGCCCACAGACATGAAAATATATAACATATTAGAAGTATTTGTCATAGAAAACCCTTGTTGAATAAAACATTTTGATTAATTTCCGCACATAAATCACGACGTGCAAGTGTTGCTAATAAACAGATTCTTACTGAAAATTTTAGCCGAAGTGGTCTTAATATATCAGCAGAGTATAAGCTTAGAATATTGACTTGAAACACGAATATTTTCTCACATTTCATCGTGCGAGTTTTAGTTACAGATGATTTTGTCATCATGTTTCTGACGTTAAGCCATGCATCCGCCCAAAAACAGGTAAATCGAAAAATAGTGGCCAAGATAAGCTTAATTTGGCCGCATTAATCTCAGACTGGGATCTTTCTATGGTTTTTTTTGTTCCAGTGCTACTATTATAATTGTGTGCTGCGAGCATAGTACAGAACGTTACAAATATCGCCAACATTGGTACATCCCGTACTTCTACTGTGAACTCAATAAAGAAATAGCTAGCCTGGAAAGTATTTTGATATCGGTATGGGTATTTATTCGTTCTTATTATGTCGTCCATGCTTTTCTTTGTATAACATACTTTATGAGCCGGCTTCTCCATTACCTGAAAATTATGCCAGGGTGCATACACCAAATGTTTATAACTGCTTAAGCTACCAAAATTCTGATATTTTAACGAAAAACGCTAAAATTCACAAATAGGCTTAGAAATCACGACTGATTTTTTCAACAGTACAATTTTTCAGTACCCTCTCTCAAACTGGAAAGTGTAATGTTTATGCGAAATGATGATCAATCATTAGGTTTAAATTTAAAAAACGGATTTACGCACGACAGTAGAGTAATGACCAATAATTAATAATTCTTATTGATATTTTCCAGTCGGAGACAAAGTAGCACCCTTGATGTTTTGAACACTGGATAAGACACAGTCAGAAGGATGACAGTAAAATGGTTTTGAGCTGTGTGTGTTACTTAAGAGTGGCCAATGTTTCAAGGCAATGCGATAAATACAAACAAAGATTTAGTGAGAGTAAATTTAATTGCGGGTTTGCACCCCGGCTATTGCATTTTCAAATGCTGATCTGTGTACAGTACGCTGGACGAATAATTGTGCATAAATTTAGCTGTATTTGAAACTTTTGAATTTGTGTAGTGGATACATGTTTCTATGTCAATTATACTTTATCAGTGGCTTCTTCAAATTAGGGGCTTGAAATTTTTTGGGTGACTCTTGGCAGTAAACGGGTGCGCTCAGTTGGGAACCCCTGGCAAAATTTCGGCGCCTCCCCCCGCGACATGCTCTCAGGCAAAATTTTCAGCGACTGGAAAAGCCAGTATCAATATCATTCCAGTATGATAGTGTAAAAATATAGAGAGCGGCTACATTGAACGGTTATCGGTGTAATATTACTTCATTCTAGAACCAGATCGTCCATTCCAGCAGAGTATTTCCGATGATTTGCTCGAAGACTCATTTAAGAAGTGTACTTTAGCATGCTTTGTATATAAAGGCGATAAAACCTCACGGGGTGTGGGGCACGTCGTTACCGTCTGTGACCGTTCGAGATCAATTAGGCAGGCTAGTTATTATCGTTTAAAGCTTGAGATGTTTACCATTGTGTGGAATATAAAATTAAGATTAACAGATGTATGTCATTTTGGAGATTAAACTCATTGGTTTTAGGCAACGAAACGTGATCTCATTTTGACAAACCGAGCATTGTTTCTTATTGGACGTGAAGAGGTGAGCCTTTTTTAACGTATAGCTGTATTTTGACTCCAACCACTAACCGATTTTTCGTTTAAATAGAGCTACTCCTTATAATACGGAGGTGAATTGTGTGGTTTGGAACACTAAATATAACTTTAGTGAAACTGGATTGTCTTTATGTAAAAAATGCTTACACTATCAGTATTTTTTCAAATATTCCAACAGAATTTGTTTTAATAAACGAATGCTGTGGAAAATCACGGGGTGGAAATTACTTCAGTTACGGTTCACAAATTTGAGGACAGTGGCAACTCGAGGAGGGATGAGCACACCCATAGATAGGGGTTGCAGGTAAAATTTTTCTCTAATCAATAGCGGTCTTCCAGCTAGGCGAAAACAGGTTAAAATATAGTTCCAAGCAGTCGCTGCTCCACCATCACTGTGTATTTGTTTAGTTTGCCGTCAACATCAAATTCTATTATTGAATTTTGCTGTCACCTACACGATGTCTATCAGTAGAACGATAGTCGATAGCCAGTATCGTGGTAGCAATCGGCACAATAGTGGTCGCTCAACCACTTCCGCGCCCTGCATAGAAACAACTGCGAACTTGCAATGTCAAAAATTTGTTTTTTAGTGTTTCACTATCTTTTGCAATAACAACCAAACTTTTAAAACAGTGCTCAATTTTCGACATATGTACACAGTCACCTCAATTTCAATAGTTGTTTGGTCCCAACTTTTCAGAGTTTCACCATAATTTGTATAGTTTTGAATTTGACATATATTTCTATAGATGTTGTCGATATAACGGCAACTGTTGAAGCTAATTTTTAGCCTGATTTTTTACGAATCAATATAATCCATCAGCATTTGATATATGGGCGAGAAAGGATGTTTAGAAGCTTCCATGAAACAGAGTCTATATAAAACCCAGGAAGGAGTTTGAAACATTTTGTGCATACTATATATCGCATTGACATTTTGCCCAACGATTAAATAATGTGCGTTTGGTGCAATATTACACACATGTCATCAATAGTTGTATTTTGAATATCTACAGTAGTTATGTTTAGAACGCATAAACATATTATTGGGAAATATGAACGCTTAAGGCATCCAATTTGAAAGGGGTTGTTGGTCATGTCTTCGAGATTGTTTGCTCTCATAAGAAAAATTTCCTCATATTGTGGCTCCGAGAACTTGTTTTTGGAGGTCACATTTTTTAGCCAAGAACAACACAAAATCTATAAAATAATGCCGACTTCATCAGACACGGAATTTGAATGTACATTTGACAAAGGTAAGAAAACAATATTGTGTAGGGTAAATTCGCTAATTTTTTTCTCTCAAGATTTGTTCCGAGGCGTTTTGACCCCTCTAGAAATTGACCCAATATTGACAACCTAGCGCGCCACAGCAGTTGCTAATATCAGTAGGGAATTTAGGATAGAGTTCTTAATTGAAAGCGTCGCGATAAATATTGAACATACATAATATATACTGTGCTTGAGCATGTTTCGAGTACTATTGTAACAATGCCAAGCCTTGTAATCTAGATTTTCAATCGACTGGTTTATGTTCAAGAGCAGAGATGAATAACATTGGCGACAATTTTTTTCAATTTAATATAAACTAGTGTTAGGTCCTTACAATGGTCTAACTGATCTTCAGGTTTCATCCTAACCATCGTATAATATTTGAACAGCGCACTGTTTATAATTTATTTTTAGGTCAAGAAAGGCCCAGACAAAGGAAAGCTAATCGAGGTTGTGAAGCGAAAAATTCCGATTGAAACCGTTTCGAATGTTTCACTTAGGTACGTAAACTTATACTAAT
Organism: Trileptium ribeirensis; assembly: GCA_030248225.1. Lineage (NCBI taxonomy): Eukaryota > Metazoa > Nematoda > Enoplea > Enoplida > Thoracostomopsidae > Trileptium > Trileptium ribeirensis. Next base: position 26,042 of record JASANE010004508.1, read on the forward strand.
AATTTGTTATAAATATTTTATTGATGAATTAATACCTTGTTTGAGTATATTTGTATGTAGTATGAAATCGACATTTCCACGCACAGCAAAATGACATTCAAGACTGAAATGACCATAATTTTTTTCATGTGAAGTATGTACGTTCTGTCATTGTTGCGCTTCTATATTATTTCTAATGGTCTGGATGCTACATTTGGTCTAAGATCTACGCCAACATCTAATTTCTCTCCTATTTCAATCCTAACAGCTTATTTCGCATGGAAATATGCACATTACGATGTAAGCGGTCGTTATTCATAACTTTTGAGACGTCTGGTCGCGTCCTGAATTAATCCATAAATTGTTTTACAGGCAGACCTCGCTAATATTATTTATTGCTGATCGTTCGCAAATTGGGGAAAATAATATGAAAAGTTTGCTTTGCAATTTTATAATTTTTCTTTTTTCGCTCATAAGGCGACTATTAACAGTCTCCCATAAGGCGTGTACTGGATATTTGTATGCACTTTAACCGACTAAGATGACTCACTGATCCACTAAGCATAAATTTATAAAACGAAAAAACAAACAAAACAAAACAATGTTTTGTGTTTTGTTATTATGATTCAGCCTATACCTTTTACGATAGTGCATTCTGATTACCTATTGTCCGAAGAATGATTATTGTTTATGTAAAAATGACGAAATAAAACCATGTTGTAACTCAAATATTGGATATTGATTAGGCTTTTATTCCCCGCGAGTTCACAACTAAAGTGACAGGAATAAAAAATTATTTAACGGCACAACCAGTAATGAAGGTTTTCGCTGGTTTAAGCTTTGTGATAACTGACTGTTTTCTGTGAGAGCGTAAATTCGATTTCGAGCCAATTGCTCTAAAGCAGCGGGCACTACCACTGTGCTACGGCTCATAACAAAAAACTTATGTTTTCGCTTATCTAGTTCACTCAACCTGGCAAATTTCGGCTTGAAATATTTATGCGCAACTAAACTTAAAAGGACCCCGCGGACCATCCTGTTTTGTTTTTTCTAAAAATTTTCGTCACCTAACATTTTCCATTCGGTCAGAAAATGCTAGTTTTTGTTCGCGGATATAAAATTTGTTCGCGAACATAATTTTATGGGAGTTGAATTAACGAAGGTTGTATTCCCGAACACTTATTGACAAATGATAGGACCGTTCCGTTTATGATGTCTCAGTTACATTAAATTTGTTCGCGAATAGAGACGAATTATTCTATTTCAACGCTATGAATTGTTATTGGACTGCCATAAAACGAATTAAATCTCTGACTCTGCGCTAGCAATGAATCGAATATCCAATTTGTTCCGTAACAATGGATTTGTATTCCACATCGACAATTGCAAAATAGAATGATTAGCGGGGTCATCTGAAGTTTAGTCCGACACTATTAATACTGCCGGCTCGTGACACTTGACAATGCTCTAGTGATTTCAGTTGCCGCACGGAATCTGCAGTGAGTAACCAGAACCGTAATTAGCCGGAACCGGAACAGAAACCGGAACTTTGTCTTATCAATAAAGGTAAAATAAAATAAATTATTAATATAAGCCTCTTGCTTGTTGGCGGTAAACGATGGGCATGTAGGGTAATTTAACAGGTTAAAGACGTTGGTTTCTGTGCTTTAAAAATATCCCGGGTACATCGTTGCCTATCTGAGGTGCTACATGAGGCTACAAATGCCAAATTTCGGTAATAACATAATTGTTTAGTTCAGATGTTTTATAAATTAATTGTACATAGATGAGTGTATTGGATGTATAGATTTTTTGGGGTAGCTTGATACGATCATCTTGCTTGGAAATGAACCAATAATTCAGCAAGCACGACGAATACAGAACATAAAATGTTTTCTTAAAATTATAATTTTCTTGATAGCCGTAATTTATAAATTTTAATGTTTCCAACTAGTGTTGTTTTGGTAATATAAGTTTACGAAGAACAATATTCCTACATGATTAGCGAAAAATCATAAGGTATATAACTGCAAAATTTATCAACCTGCACCACGAAACCAAAAAGAAGCAGAAAAAGAAGTGTTTTCAAATTTCTCAGCTCATGAGGTTAGCTTACGGTATTCTGAAAAAAGTTCGGGATCAAAGTTCGTGTAACATTATTATGCTGGAATTAACTGAAAAAATTGAAGTCTTTGGCATTTTTTTTTACAAAATTTGACATTTTTCGACACCTCCCCACGCTCCCACTTGTCAATTAGGCCCAACTTTTCCACATTTGCTCTGCGAAGCCAATATTATGTACTGTAAAAATACTGCTCCTGATACTCCTGCGGTAGGATGTATTTTTGCCTATCGGTGCCTTAGAAGGGAACACAAGAAGCGTCATTTGGAACTTCGAATTAGGCAATGAATCCCGTTCAACCACGCTCTCAAATGAAATAACAGTGTTGCACAATTTTCAGCAAAATGAAATACTCGAAATTGCTTTATTTTATGCTCTAGTGAGTGTGACAATTATTAACTAATAAAGGCAAATTGCGCAACTGTTAGTCGTAGGAACTATTGGGCAATGGCATATCCAATAAATTCTGGAATAAGGAGTACTTCAAAAAGTATTATATTACAGTACTCGCCAGAAATGAGTGTCACATTTCGAACGAACGAACATCGAACAGAAATAGAACAAATTTTTTTTATATTTTCGAACACTTTTCGAACAAAATAGTGATACACTTATAGTTTAGTTTGTTGATTAATTTTGACTGGGAAATAAAAAATGTTTATTACGAATTTCTCCATGCAGATATCCAAAAGATATAAAACCGGAACTTCGAAAAATTAGCTGGAACCGGAATTCCGGTTACTCCCTGAGGATTTGCAAAAAATACCACTTTGAGGATGTTGTTTGTAGATGTAACGAAAAAAACTTATTCCACCACAAACTGGGGTGAAATTAATGTCTAGACATTTTTATTGATAGTAAACTTCATTTAAGTATCCAGTATCAATTATTATTATTTAATAGAAAATCTTTGATGCTTAATCAAATTATGTAGCTATTGCGACAACAACCATTTACGTTTCAGTCGCTGTACCAAGTTTCTATGAAAGAACAATTGTTGACACTCGGTCATACTCATGTACTTTACGTTATACGATGATGTGGTCGTTTTTCTTTGTCAACGTCATGTACTTCACGTTGTATGATGTACGATTTTGGTTATACGAGTACCCATGTACAATAAGTTGTCGCGAGGTATCGGACCATGAGCGCTGGAGCAAAGGTCACATTCCACTAACCATTGAGCTATTCGGATCCGTTTATTGGGTTTTTTGCAAAGTAAACGAAAAACTACATCCGTACAATCATGCGGTACACAACGAATAAATTAGTACAACTACTAAGAAAGAGTTCATAATAAATATTTGAAAAGACTATGATGTTGGTTATATTCATGTACGTTATGCTTGTACGATGGTGCACACACTAGCTGAAACATCCGTACAATCATGCAGTACACAACGAATAAATTAGTACAACTACTAAGAAAGAGTTCATAATAAATATTTGAAAAGACTATGATGTTGGTCATATTCATGTACGTTATGCTTGTAGGATGGTGCACATACTCGCTGAAACACCCGTAAAGGAGCCGTAAACACCTGAGCAGTACCTCCGGAATAGCTCACTGGCTTGTTATTGTGACTTTCACCATTCTTTGCCTAGTTCGATAGCTCGCGGCCACCTATAATAACGTAGAAAATATGCATTAGTAGTTATTTAGCTAAATTCTATGTATGAATAAGAATATTTAGGTGTATATCAGTCTTATGAAGATATGTAATTTATTATTATCTAAAAATTTTTATGTTTATTTGTTATCGTTCCAGTCCATTCCAAGACGATTTCATGGTCATATTTGTCAGCAACGACTACGCTTCAGTGATACAGTCGCGTTTCAAAACGGAATTTCTCCAAAATTTGACCAAACGCTACGCTGAAGTTGCCAACGGCCAATCACTTCCGCTTCAGTTTAATACCGTGTTCGTTTATTTTTGTTTTTGCTCAACATTTTTATAATGTTTGTAAGTTTAAATTTCATGTTTAAAAATGTGATAATATACATTGTTAGGCATGAATAACAGCAAGACGTGTCCTTTAACAGAGGTTTAAAATAAAAAGTCTTTTTGATTTCTTTGTGGTGTCAAATCCTGGTTTCTCCGAATGAAAGCGAGTCTATTTAAATGGGTTGTTTCAGGGAGAGATCGATTTAAGTAGACTATTCATAAGTATAATAATGCTACTGAATAGGTCCTACCGGATGCCATTTATCGTAAACTGAGCGGTGGTTCAGACCCCTTGACCAGCTATGCTAAAACAGAGTTGAAGTCGATGACCCAACATAATGCTTCTGAACAAGCCGTTCATTGACAGGAAAATACAGTGTAGATGTTCTAATCCCTGCATTTTAGCTACTTCCCAGCTGACGTAGCATTAAAGTTTTGAAAATATACTTTTGCACGGGCAAATTTCAGGTAAACTGCCATTCATACCGTGCTAGACATGAAGCTCAGCGTAACAGTTCATTTGATGGACAACTTCGATTTGCATCCTTTCACTGAGACAGCTGATTGTCTTTTCACAGTTATGATCACACATCCTGAATTCTGTAACGTTTTCACGAAACTATACTTTCTGTGTTCAACCTAAAATGATGTTCTATTGCTGCAAATTTTGTTGCCTAATACTAAGTTTGCACTTGTAATTTAGAGCTTTTTATTTTTCAAAGCAGGTCAGTCATTTAGGTGACATAATCTCTTACTGAATTTCGAGATACTACTGCGCTTCAGTATGTTTTATCGTCCTCGGTTTGAACCGCGGACTATATTACGTCTTGAATCGGTGATATTTATTGACTTTTCTCTGGTTTGATAATAATGTATTTTTGCTTTTTTTTCTATTTTTTCAAAGCAGGTCAGTCATTTACGTGACATAATCTCTTACTGAATTTCGAGATACTACTGCGCTTCAGTATGTTTTGTCGTCCTCGGTTTGAACCGCGGACTATATTACGCCTTGAATCGGTGATATTTATTGACTTTTCTCTGGTTTGATAATATTGTATTTTTGCTTTTTTCTATTTTTTCAGCATCGAGTATACAGTAAAGAAAGAAGGTTGGGGTGGTGGCGGAACTCGAAAGCTTCAGTTTGCTGTTGGCACAACACGGGACGCTTTCTTGAAACCGTCGTCGAAAGTTCTCAATATCTCAATCGAACCAGGGTTGCCCAAAAACTCACGTAAGCTATTTTATGCGTTATTGGCGGTAGCACATAAAATACGACCAAACAATAATTCGCGTTATATTATAATGACATTTTATACATTTTCCTCCATACTTTATTGTCGGTAGTTGATACAACGTATGAGATAATATTTATGTTTGGTGCTTGATGATTTATCGACAATTTAACCAACATTTTCGGTAGTGGTCGATATAATTTTGTGCTCATGCAAGTTGATATAGTGCATAAAAAAGAACACGAAAGGTGAAAGAACGTTAGAACGTTCGTTTATGAATGAACGTAAACTTGAACAACATTTATCGTGTGTCTTAGAACGATTTTTTGCGTTCATTTATGAACGAACGTAAACGGAAACGCACGTTGTAACGTTAAATTATAAAGCACGCTGCATACGATGGTTTTGCTATCCAGAGTCTAACTTGACTATATTATGCGTTTTCATCAGGAGCGTAGCCAGAAAATCTAAACTGGGGAGGGGGAAACAAGGCTTTCTGGAGGGGCACAAAATCCGAACTATAGGCACCAAAGCTTTTTGAAGGGACACAGTTAGCTGCAAATTGGAACTTGGGGCTCCGTGCCCCCCCCCCTTATTGGCGACGCCTCTGCCTTTCATGTGGTTTCGAGGATTTTACGATAGACAACGATTTTCGAAATGCAGTTCATTTTCATTTGTTTGGTCATGTATTGCGTGCAGGTCATCAAGAATGGTATTTCTTAAGGCTGAAAACAATGATTTGGTTATCTATTGTCCACGGTGTATTTTTCATAGGTTTTCAATGGGTTTAGGGTTAACCTTACTTCAAGAATATAGGTTGTCTTCAGTTGTTTGGTTACGTATTCCGTACACGTCACTAAGAATTTTCTATTTATGGGTCTTCCGGTAGGCTGAATACAATGGTTTGGTTATTAGAATCCAGCACGAGTATCTTATGCCTTTCCAGACGTTTTCATTGGATTTAGGGTCAATGAGCCCGATTTCCAGAAAATAGTCGGTCCTCTGTATTTTACATGATATCAAAAATAGTCTATATTATATAGCTTTTCGGTATGATAAATATTGATTTGCTTATCTAGAGTCCAGCGTGCAAATTTCAGGCCTTTTTATGGGGTTTCAATGGGTTTATGGTCAATGAACTCGACTTCCAGAATATAGTTTATTAGTTTGGTTACGTATTGCGTACAGATCATCAAGGATTATCTATATAGATTTCCGGTAGACTGAATACGATATTTTGTTTATCTGGAAACCATCACAAATGCTTGATGCGCTGTCAGTTTTTTTCGGTGGTTTTAGGGTTGACGAGGTTTTAGGGGTTTCATTCGGTTCAGGGCCCAATAGGTTTTAGGATGGCGCATTCATTAAACACAGTCTGTTCCAGGAGAATAAACAGAATGATAACGTAAAAATGAAACCACGATGGCTACTTTTCACCTTCGCTTGCGAGTTACCAGTTTAGTATGCTGGTTGAATACTGTTTTAGGACCAACAATCCGTCGAAGTCAAACACCCGACATACTGCGTGATACCGGAGCTCATACCAAACGGCAACAAAATGCCAAGCGCAACACTTCCAGTCGGCATAGTAAGTGTGTACACAGACAAACATGCTGTTACAGCCTGCCTACTATTAAACTTGACCCTGGCTCATCCCATGTTATCCTCTCTGTTAATCTAGAAGCACGACCTTAATTTATTATAAAAGTTTCTCATTGTCGTATGGAGGAATTACTGGTGATTTTATGTTGTCATCTTCGCTACCATGAGAACAACTTGCTTAAAGCGACAATATGTATATACAATAATTGGTATTGTTTGTTGGTATTAGTACAGTATGCCGGCTGTTATATGTTTACCAATGTTATGCTTAATGCAATGCGTGATGTAATTATGCTTGATGTTAAAACTTCAAATAATTTCCCGACCTAGTGTAAAATCGGAATTCAGCGCCTAAGTCATTGCAGTAAGCTGTCTTCAAAAATAACCACGGCTTGCTCGATTGTCCCTGGAAAAACTGTCTGTTGTATTCTGAGATAAAGCATATAATGTCTCGGAAGCTGATGTTATAAGCAAAAATTTATTGCTACAAGCAATATATTTGCCCTCTGTAACATTGTCATTGAACTTGGGAAACAAGTATAATTTAAGGACCCTTTGGACTTATTAGTTTAACGTAGGCGGCGTCGAGAAAAATGTCAGAATGGACCTGCGATGTGACAGATTTTGATCTAATTGGTGTGGGACCGTGTAACGGGTGCATTCTCATGATATATACAATTATTTGTCTGTATATACTTGACATCTCCATATAATTTCTATAAACTATGCGTTTCCGTGAAAATAAATGAACATGCTTTATATATGGTAATGAAATCTATAGATTTGGCTTTCTGAAAAAATATTAATGAGGGAAATTTATACTGTTTTAGATGCTGGTGCCAATATAAGCCGTCGTCTTTCGTCGCATAAAGATGCTCAAATCACGCCGTCGCTTCCGCTACCGCATGTCGATA
>JASANE010004509.1:0-16402 GCA_030248225.1 Trileptium ribeirensis
GAACTATGTTACAATTATTTTTGAACCAGAACTATTTCCTTCATTAAACTTCAAATATAAAGGCAGCACACTATCAGTATTCAGAACTGGAAAGATTATAATTACTGGGACCAAAAGTATAGATGACTGTTACAATATAGCTAAAGATATTTACAGTAAAGGAATCGAAAATCTATTTACATAAAAGGAAAGTGCACATGCAATGATAACAAGGAAATGGATCTTACTGTTGTTAAGCCTCTATCAGCCCTAAGTATACACCTCCCAGCAGCAGTTGAAGCCTCTTTGGTTCAAGTAAATAATGCACATGTAGAAGCAAACGGAAAGAAACCCTTTATTATCACTGCAAACTTTGTAGAAAATACACCATTCAACGATACATACTGTAACTTACTACATGTAGCGACCAATTCTACAGACTTTAAGAGCATTCGATCAGTGAAAAATTCTCATATACGTGACCTACAATTTGAAGTATTTGATAGCGAAACGAAGAAAGTTCAGAACGGTACCCTATACCTTGATTTATCCTTCATACATAAAAAGAATTAATTACCTCAGATATTACAATTATGGACATACCACTATCATTCAAAGTTGATCAAGCTTCAAAGCATCGATTAGTGCCAGGACAGCCAGTTAAAAAGCAAAGAAAAAGAATTAAGAGGAAAAAAGTACATAAAAAGAAATCGCTTCCAAAGCAAAAGACAATATTTCAACAATGACATCGTTAGCTAATCTGTATTGGACTCGAGAACCCATATATCAAAATGAAGTTGAAGAGTCTCAGATTATGGAATTTACCAGTAACACAGGACAAGTTATAGAGGATGAAGTGACACCACTGGAATTCAAAGTACCTAAATCGGATTATCTCATCGACTTAAGTCAAATATTTCTAGCGTTCAAAGTAAATATATCCCATAGTTCCCCACCTAAACAGCAAGCAACACCAAAAGCTCCTCCAAAGAAACGAAACAAGCGGTCAGTGACAAATCAAGCTATCCCATGTAACCAGATGGGATATGCTATATTCAATCAGGTGGAAATGAAAATAAACGGCGAGTCGGTTACTGCAAATCAATCAAATTATCAGTGGCTGACATATATTCTTCACCTACTCCACTATACCAAAGAAGAACGAAATTGCTTACTACGCACAGCTGGATGGTTTCTAGACAAATCTTATCTAATGGATAGTACCGAAGATAATGGTGGAGCAACGGAGCGGTACTCTTATTTTCTCAACAATGGAGGAAGCGTATACATACCCGTCATCACACCCGTCACGTTCAATGGCGGCTATCTTCCCCCTCAAACGGAGCTGCATTTCAAGTTTTCCAGGAACCAGCTATCGCAAATAATTCAAGGCAAGAAAAACATAAAGTATTCAATAACAATTACCGAACCAATACTTAAAGTCAACATGATCAAGCTCTACAGTAAGGCACTTAGTAATATTAATAATATATATCAATCAAAAGGTGCTCTATACCCATGTGTTACCTACGAAATACGTACATTTGGTCTCGGCAAAGATAATCAAAACTTCGACTTTACTGTATTTGAAGAAGATCTACCACGTCGCATATTCGTATGGATGGTTGCAAAGGATACGTTCAACGGAAATATTGAGAAAAACATCTACGATCTCAAATTACCGGATATGACAAAGTTTCAAGTACTGGTGAACAATCTATCACTACCTAATCAAAGTCCGCTCGTAGTTAATACGGGAACCATTCCGGAACTGTACGCCAGCCTACTTCGAGGGCTCAACTACGTCAACAGGGATATTGGCTTTGGACCATACGATATGAAAGGTGGTTTTGGAGTGTTCGCAATCGACATATCACCAGATCATTCAAGCGGCTGTGGGAGCTACATTTCAAAGGTCAAAGATGGCAACGTCAGGCTACTTATCGACTTCAAAGCAACACTGGCGGAATCAATGGTATTATTCGTTATGGGAGAGTATTCGAAGACTATGAAGATGATTAAAGATCAAAATAAAATAGAATGGATTTAAATGTTTAGTTTAGCATTGAGGAATAGGCATAGGTTTACTTGAGCACAGTAGTTTAAGGCTTAGGTTTGCTTGAGATGTATACTGTATGTCATAATGACTTATTAAATAAAAAAAAGAAAAAAACAAATAATGGTAGCCGCTTTCTCAGCTATTGAGAAAGGAAGCCATCTGATGAGTGCCCTTGGCAGGGACGAAATTTGTTTATGTGCCTATTATTAAACCACCGTTTCGTCTATATGCTTACATTTAATTATTAGAAGTGTTATATATATGATTAAGTTTAGTTGCTAAATGCTTATATTATAAAGTTATATAATCTATACATATACTGCATATACATAATAACATATACTGCATATACTATACAGTGTTCTTTCAATACACCACGCCCAATATTTTATAAACCCTGATAAAACATAGCCCCGCCCCTTATTTCCCTTCAGCCAATCAGCGGCCGAATAAAACATAAAAAAGTGACAGGTCATTAATCATGTGGCCCAGAACCCGTATTTTTACCACTACTGATATATCTAGGTGCCGTATATACCGCGCAAAAGCAACCTCACCCACCCAAAAAATTTTTTTCAAAAAAAATTTAACATAAAATAAAAAAAAACTTAAAACCCGCAAAAACTTCGCCCTAAACACACACCATCTCACACACACTATCACCAAAACTCAAAACTCATATCTAAACAAAAAACCACCCCAAACCCTATATCACACAAACCACAAACACATTTTCACACTTTCCCTTTCCCTCCCCATATTAAAAATAAATCACCCACTCACCCCATTATATTCCACCCGAACTCCAACCTCTAAAATTCTTTTTACCCCCCCTCCCCCACCCCATACTCAATACATTTTTCCTCAACACACCCCCCCCCACCCCACTCCTTTCCCCCCCCTCCCCCCCCCCCAATCCCCCCAAATAAATTAACTCCACTCCCCTTCTTTTTTTTCTCTCTTTTCTCTTCATTTTTAAATACTTATAAACACCTAATTCCCTCCATTACACTACAAAACCCTCCACCCCACCCCCCATCCCCCCATAACCTTCATACACACCCCCCCCCCCACCCCCCCCCCCCCCCTCCCTCTTTAACCCCCACATAACAACAAAACCCAACCAACAAAATAAAAAAAACCAAATCCCCCAAAAACACACGCAGCCAAAAAAAAAAAAAAAAAAAAAACACCACACAACAACAAAAAAAACACGGGTTTTCTCAAAATTGACACGCCCCGGAGCAGAAAAAAAAACCACCAAGCAGCCAAACACCACCAGCAAAACACCACGCACAAACCAACCACCAACACCCGCGAACACACCCCACACCACCCCACAACAAACACAAACAAGCACACCAGCAACCCACAGAGGACACCCAACCGGCGCAAGGACCCCCAAACCAGCGCCCAAGCAAGAGCAACACAAGAGCCCCAAAAGAACCACACCACAGCAACCCCAGACACAAACAACCACACACAGAAAGCACCCCCTACAAACAGAAACCCACCAGCACCCACACACCCCAAACCCCCACCCACACCAACCAAACAAAAAACCAAAAAAACCACCACACGAACCCAACACCTCACCACAAACCAAACAAAAACAAAACACAAACAAAAAACCCAACCCACAAAAGCAACAAAACCACCACCACCACCCACACAAAAACACCCAAAAAACACAAAACACCCACAAAACCCCCCCCCCCAACAAAAAAACACCCCAAAACACAACAACAACAACAACAACCAACAAACCACAACAACAAACCAAAACAAAACAACACACAACCAAACACCACCCAACAAAAAACCACACCAACCAACCCACACAACAAACCCCAACCACCCCCCCCCCCACCCCCCCCCTTTTTTTGCATATTTCGGCGAATTTTTGAGATGCGGCTTTCTGTCCTTGCTCATTCGACGCAAATTTTTTTGCTTCCTCTTGTCCATGCCATATGGTTTTTCACCTTTGCACGACAGTGTTGCTTGATTACTTGCATCCAAACAAATGCACCAAGCTAAACGGAGTTATTAATATTACACATTATGTATCAATGCCAATTGGCGACAGTTGTACGTGCTGGATTTACGGGTCGGACGTTATAACGTTAGATGGAACAGCTTAGAGCGGGGAAAGCAGGCCCCGGACTTGAGCCTAGTACCTGGCTCATATAGGGACCTCAGCTTAGGCTCAGACTAAAGCTTAGTATATCGAGAACGGCGTAGCATGCATTTCAGTACCGCCTCTAAAAATTTGATGGATCGACGATCGATTGACTACATTTTGACAATATTCTTTGAACTCCGGAGTACTTTCTGTATGGTGGAATGCCTGACAAATTCAAGTTGCCAAGAATTGAAACTGGGTTTTACATATGAAAGCAGCGTACGCAAACTAATAAACAATCTAGAGAAAGTTACCCGGTGAAACGCGGAATTTTTTTTGGCCTCAAAATTAATATTTGGCACAATTTTGTCAAATGCGCCAAATTAGCCTACCGCCTTCGGCAGTGGGGAGTACGGAGCCTTAGGTGGGACTAGGCTACCTCTCAGGAGGAATCAGCGATGTCCCGAGGGATCCAAACGTCTAGGGGATAATCCCCCTCTCCGCCATGACCGTATGATCTTTATCTTGACGTATTTTTGGAATGTTTTAAATTATTGAAATGAAGTGAGCGGAGATGGCAGTGAGGCTGGTAGGGGAAAATCGTTAAAAATTATTTTTTCTGTCGGTATAACTGTTTCGAGTGACTGGATTTTCACAATTTTTTGTACCATCGCAAAAGTGATGATGACGATATCATGGTGATCGTGAGCCGCTATGAAGATTTCTACTCAAACGCAGAAAGGGTCGTAACTAATTGTCTATAATTTTCACAAGACAAATAAATCCGCCCAATTCACATGCGTTTAAATTACAATCCATGGAATAGTGTTGATAACGCTGTATTCTAAAACTGAAGACTATTCTATTTGATATTCCATACCACTATTATGTTTTTCCTACAATAGGTTAAAGTGGCAGAATCCCACTGTTTACAGCGATGTCCGTGTCATAATGGCGTTACCAAATAGGCTGATATAAAACAGCAATCATTATTGTCATAGCAATAACTGGAAATCAACTGCAATAAAGCCGGCTGTTATAGCCGCTACGATTGCACGCGAAGCGTAGACATGGATATCAGCATTGCACGCGAGCTGTAGATATTGACACCACGGGTTGATGGCATGGTCGCTGCTACCGAGCATAGGCATAAAAAAGTGCTTGCTATTTCACAATAAATATGGTAATGAATGTGCATTAACAACACGTGCGCATTCCCATTGTGCGTGACATCATAGATGAGTGCCCAAGCTGTGCATCATGTGAACGACTCATTACAAAGAACCTCACAAAGCGTACGAATAACAAAACACTTGGAAACATTAGTCGCGCGTTAAACTCAGTTAATAATACACGTCCCAATATATATAAAATATATACGTCGACGCTAATTGTCACAGTTGAGCATGAAAGGTTAACACAAAATATTGAGTATGCACAACTATGTATTTATTCTAGTTGTACGCGTTACCCGCATAATTAGGATTTGAGCTCGCACGCGGTGCGCTATGGACCCAACATTGGTAGCACGATGTAGTTCTGTGTCGGCATACCAGCTTAACATATCGCTCATTTTATTTAATTTCGTTAAATACTTTATTACCTCAAAAATAAATTAAGGTACCAACAGAAGCTACTAATTGTGAGTTCACATAGACGTCCATGAAAGCACACATTAGTTATTAACATATCTATTAATTTAGTGTGTGCCGTCTATCGGAAGTGCGTTAGGGTACATAATGACGAAGAAAATATCAATGATTTATATTTCATTTACAGTATTTTAATCAACCCACCTTATTATTCTACATCAATCAATACATCTTATTATTACACTTTAATCAATCCATCTTATTACTACACTTTAATCAACCCACTTTATGCTCAACTAATTAGTTTAAACCATACCTGTCATAGGATTACCCCATTCCATTAGTGTAAGACCCACCCTCCTACCTCCAAAAAATTGACCGAAATTAGAAAAATTGAGATGTGACCGAAATTAGAAAAACTGCAATGAAAAAGAAACATTACGAAAAAAGATTGGGAGAATATGGAAAATTATTGGTTACCTCCTGCCTTCCTCATCCTCGCCATATACTCACTCCCACGTAAGCCGACGGCCCTTCTACATATATGATTTATATTTGGTATCTAGTACCGCGTATGTATGTCGATACTAGAGTTGCAGCCGGGTCCGGGTCCGGGTATTCCGGGTATTTTTCGAAGAAAAATCCGGGTCCGGGTCCGGGTATTTACCTCCAACAAATTCCGGGTCCGGGTCCGGCTCGACTCGATACTTTAACGACTTCGACGCCTTTATCACAAACAAATTTAACAAATGTTCCACATATAATAAACAACTTCTTACCGCCTCCAAACACATCTACTATTACCATTACGCGTTCAATCGCATGTAATGTGCAGTCAGTAGCAACTAGGACAGTGTACAGTCTAAGAGACCATGATAATGTGGCCGTAGCACTTGCAAATTGAAATAAGATGGTCAATGTACAAGCTATATATGAAATGCCATTATACAAAAAATGATAAACTAAAGCATATTACATCATAACGGAATACATCAACTAAAATATAATAACGTTGTGATACAATAAACTAATTTCTGGAACCACTCCTTTTTACTAGCCTGAATTAACATACGTCTAGAACAGTTATTTCCGTCATTACGATCTAAACAGTAATTCAGAGAAACGTTTAACTCACGGTGGATTACTAACTATGTGTTCGCACATTGCTGAACAAACTTCTAGCGCAGCTGCGCATTAAACTTGGATAATTTGGCTTCCACTTTTGTACGCTAGCTGCTTACTATTTGAAAGCGCTATTGCTCGGTTCTTAACAAAATCTCGCTAAGCGAACTTACAACTCACGTCCCACAACAAAATTGGGGTAGCGCGTAGCTTCACAATGTAGCTGTTATAAACGTGACTGTATGAAGACGTTAGTCAAGCGGTAGTCTAAATTTTGATTATATTGCTACGTACAACGGAGATAATATTCAATATCACCCAGGTAGAAAACAAAAATGCGACTGACAGAATATAAATACAGCACATCCAAGACATCAATAAAAGACACACGAAGAGCTCCAGCCACTTCCAGGTGATAAATAGTAATAATTTCACATGTTTTAACACTAAATGGGAGCCTTTAATAATTTTACTGCACCATGTATGAAGATGTTCACGTTGCGGGTGTCGTGTTTCATATAATAGAGCATTGTAAAATCTTAGACGATTACAGTAAATTTTGAGGTAGTTTTATCTGCTAGTTAACGTAAATTGAACGTAACATAAACAGACAGCGTTAAGTAAACCGCGTAACGACAATTTTAGCAAAAACAGTGTGTAAATCAAGCCAGCTTACAGTTTACAAAAGCAAAATTTACCGTAATTTATTCCTTTCCATAACACGAATAGTTCTTGAAGTAAAATGTGAGCCTTTAAATCGTTACCTAGAATATCGCAGTTTACAGATGATAAAAGCAAAAACCATTCACCCGCTTTGTATGTCGCAAAATAAAGAATTTAAATTCAATAGTTTTCAATAATTGTAAACGTAAAGCTTGAGATGGTTCGAACAAAACAAGTCAAAACACAAGACCGCGATAAATTTTTGGCGTCATACAATAAAGAGCAGAAAAATAGGCTGCTCCTTCTACATTGTCATGTTTTACGGTATTGGCGATGAATGTAATACCAATTTAAAAGGCAAAACAGTTGATGATAGCACAAAATTCGTATTATGAGTTACTTACATTGCTGTAATCTGCTAATAAAATTTGGCGGTACTTTATAATTTTTGGTTCTACATTGACAGTCGCACACCGGGGAAGCTTTAGTCGGGAGGCACCCGGATTCAACATTGTTAAGAACTCGAACCGGGGGGGCGACCCAGACTGGGTGTGGAGATATAAAAAGCGGCGGATGGCCCCACCTGGTTTGGAGAAAGCTGTATTTTAGTAACTTCGGAAAACTATCGACAATGAGTGCACAGAAAACAGGTTGGTGGTTTATAATCCTTACATTGCTCCAGCTGTATCTTTAGCGTCAGTAGGTGAACTGACACAAACTAGCATTTTAACACTAAACAAGATTTTTATATTTAGATTGAGCATGTATACCCCATTTCGTGACTAAGCCGATTGTACATAATCAGAACCTGAGTTGATGTCGACTTAAGGTTGCATTTCAGGATACGCAATATACAACAGTAAGCAATCTAAATATCTGACATTAAATTGTCGTAAGCTTTTGTTTAGACCTAAGGATGCAAAATCATAACATGGAGTAATAAAATCTAACAACTTCAAAAAGGCCGGAATGCAATATATACAACAATATAAATCTACAATGTAAGATCAAGTAAGCTGAATGGTAATGTGTAATAATGTTAAAAGAATCACCACTCGTACTTAAAATATATGTACAAACTAGGAAACGTAATAAATTAAAATAAGGTGAGCCAAAAGTCAACGTATATTATATTTTATTTATGTATACGCATATTTCAACTAAATATTTAATCAATTTATACTAAGTATCACGTTTTAGACATGATGTCAAATCTACCTTATAAAAAGCTAGCTAGGTAAAAAATTTACAAATTAAGTAATATCACATAATTATTTAACTAATTAGCAAACACGAAAAAATCAAGGAGTTTAAAAGTCACATATTCATGATCAGCAATATCGAAAACCCCTTAGTGGTAAAAATCAGCAATTCTAAGGTGCTTTTTAAAGTTTGCATAAAATTAACTAATTACCTAATTGATTACTTAACTAATTAGCACATTCGGCCAAGATTTAGAAGTTCAGAAATATCATATTCGTGATCAGCGTCATAGAAAACCCCCCGTATGCAATTTCTTTTCCTTTCGGAGCTTTGGAAATTTTCAAAAAATTAGCTAATTAATATATAATTAATTAGTAATTAGCTAATTAACTAATTAGCATATTTGAACATCCCGGAATAAACAACAAATTCATAATCGGCACGGCGAGATGTAATATACGCACCAAAACAAGAGCTTTACAATAATTATTCATTGAAAAATAAGCAATTTTTGTTTGAAAGTACTAAAAATAGGATGACACGCTTAGCTAATTAGTTAATTAATTAGCGAAAGCAAATTTGTATTGCACTTGTGCGATATTAGACCTTTCAAACAAAGAAGTTTTTTAAAATCGGCCCAGTAGTTATTGAAGAGTTCAACGGACGGACGGACAGATGGTGCCGAATTTTCCCTCAGACGAAAAGGATAACGCTTCGCTCCGCTCAATAAATTACCAAAACAAATGGAAAATTGGGTTTTAGCCCCACCCATCCTGTGGTTAAATATGATTGCCTTACCGGTCGTGTTGAACGACAGCAGTGTCTGATTCGCATTGACCAACCAAGGAATGCAAAGATTCGGCCCGTTACAGAGCAGTGCGAGATGGCATGTAGATTGGAAAATAGAGAGGATTAGACTTCGGAAAGAAGGGCAACACTGGTACGACGGACGTTGATGTGACGAGGCACTCAATCGAGGGATGATATAGTTGGGAATCGGAAGCTATGCGGTCGCTGATTGTCTTAGATGGCTTTATCACTAATAAAGGCGGCGGATTGGTACGAAGTAATTGTTTTATTATTCAGGTTATGCTTAAGAGTTGAAATAGACCTAACTGTTCAGTTGAACTGACAGCCCGAACTTATTAATATAGTTCCAACAAAAAAGGATAATCCACAATTGATGCGTTACTGCCGATTGAATGTTGTCATTTAGGTACTCAATTACGTACAATATACATATTTGCGTTAAATTTACTGAAATATATTAACCGATGTAATGATGAAACCAGGGATGAGTGACGATGAGGAGAAATACTCAGTAGCATTCACGGGGGCTGGAGTCAGTGTTGGCATTGTGACCGCGTCTGGAATTAGCAGAATATCGCGGCAATATCAGGAGGTCACTGTTAATAAATATCGGACATACACAATGTCTGAGACACATCCCTTCATCAGGGGTGGGTTGGTTGTCAACAAAACCTTTCCAAAAATGGACGCGAACACCGTATACCTTGGTTCAAAAGGCACTCTACCACTCAGCCATGCTTGCTTTGACGTTTTTTAAAAAAGTGTGTTAAAAATGATAATTTCTGTTTTTGGAAGGCATAAAGTGCCGTGCATAGTAGAATATGTGCATGTGCTACGTAGAAATTTTCTTTTAATTAAACGTGTATATATACATACTGGCCTGTCCACAGTGGCGGGACCCCCGCTTTCCAAATTCCCCATGTTCGTGAGATTTCCCCCATGCTCAACTATTTCCAAAAATTTTTCGCTTTTTTGGAGATCAGGTTCAGTACAAAAGTTCTAAGACTGGTTGATTATAAGTTTGAGATTCCGGTTAGCATTGCTTTATGAGTATAGATATTAAATTTGCGCAGCTTATATACACATATGTATGCATCTACTTACATATACATATTTGTGTTATGTTTGTTTTACAACAGGGTCTCTGATAAATGGAAACACACTGTAATGGTTTTGTTCTATTTTTAACTTAGGAACAACGTAAAATTCAGTTAGAAAACAACCCTAACCAAAATTGCATTGTTTGCAGCTAATGAACACGTCGGCTGGGTGGGCACATATTCAGCTCGGTAACAGCCATAAGCGTACAATATTGTTTCCCGCTAGTTAAGACATCCATAAGGGTGATATATTGTTTTCAGCTAGTTAACATATCTGTAAGCGTAATCCGTTGTTTTCCACTACTCCACACTGGCGTAAAGGCATTGCATTATTTTCAACTAGTTAACACATCCGTTAGAGAATTTTACTGTATCCAGATAGTAAATACAATCGTAGAGGTATATTGTTTTCAGTTAAGAAGCACATCCATTAGGGCATTATATTGTTTTTGGCTAAGTAACATATCCAATAGGGCATTGTATTCTTTTAGCTACGAAACACATCCGTTACAACATTTTACTGTATTCAAATAGGAAACACAACCGTAAGGGTATTATATAGTTTTCAAATAGGAATATAAATAAACCGCAATCCATATGAATATGACAATATTTTTTAGATTTTTCGGTATCACCAACTATTTCGTAATCTACACCCTACGCTAAGGACTTGGCAGTCACGCAATTTTTGATGCAGCGTCAAAAATTAAAGCTTAAAACGGTATTCCGTTCTATACGTTTCATTCTCGTTTTGCATTGCTTCTATTGAACGTTTATATATTATTTTCAGATTATTACGTGGTGGCTAAATAAGATGGCTGAATAAGATATACCTGCTAAATAATTTTTAAGAAGAATGTCATTCATTTGTGATGTATGTAACAGCAAATTTACACGGCGTGACCATGTGGGAGATCACAAACGATCTAAGCATGGCAATGGTGTACCACTAAAATGTGATGCAGTGTTCGAACATATGGACAACCCCAATCGTCATGTCGCAAGGTACATTGTACACTGGCGACAACTCCAGATCGAAGGGACCAGTTGGGACGCATCGAAGACGATTTCGACGCTGTCGTAGCTATGGCAGATGAAACTAATCGATGCAAAAGGGGATGCTAGCGTGGTGGATCAATGCAGCAGTATCAAACTAATTCAATGGACAACGGCACTCAATGAGCTACATATCATACCAACAAGCGTGGTTAGTGACTTGTCAATATTTTATATCGCAGTCAGTGCTTGAGAAGTTACTTCAGCAACGTCAACGAGGAGTCGGGATTTAGATCAGCGTTAAAAATGTGTTCAGCAAACTCGACGGAACAACATGACAGCGCATTTTACTAATAAAACTCGACATATTCTACTAGGCTCAGTGATCAGCAGCAAAATCACACTACAAGAATTTGAGGCAAAAGAATCGGGGCGCACACTTCAAGATGTGCGTCATGCAACTGTAAACATCAGCATATACCGACATGAAAAAACATCAACATATATTACGCTTCCAACATCTATTCGCAACAAGCATGCGGTGCTCAACGTTCACAGCAACGACAACAAATGGTTTTCATGGTCAGTTTTGGCAGCTCTTCATCCAGTATATTGGAAACAACATGCAGAGTGGCTCAGCAACTACGAAGCTTTCGAATGCGAAATGAACATGATTTGCATAGAATTTGGGGTATAAATGTGAGCAACAACCGCTTTTTAAAAAATACATTGTACCTTTGCTGAAAAGCAGTATACCTATCAATCTAGCGCGTGATTATGAACAGTTGAGAAGTAAGTACACCATAATTTATGAAACCGAATATTGCATAATAGTATAACACAGTAGACGCAATGTATTAATAACCAGTTGTAAATGTATAAATGAATTTTATCTATCTTGTAATACAATGTATAATATTCTTAAAAGGCAACAATAAACTTTTCTGATTATTATGGAAGTTGTAGTTGGTTGTGACTTGAGCGAACCGGCTGTTAAGTTTCCAACGGTGTTTTTCGCAACTAAAGTGAAAGTAGACTTTGAGATACCCGATAAGTATATTAATATACATGGAGGTATTACACATTTCTCTAACAAGTCTTGGAAACAATTTATAGTCGAACGCTGATAGTATGCAAAGGAGTTTGTTATCATTCCTAACTATATTTAGTTCACATATTGAGTTTTCTTTCGACACAACTTGCCATCGCGCTATCTACTTTGTAAAGGAAAAAATACTAAACGCAAGATACACATCGTGTCACATAATTACTCCAGATGGTATTAAAGACACAATGACTTTGGATCCAGAGTATAAAAACGTGGAATTTGTTAAATAAGCAAAGATGACTGTACGTTTGTGGTTCTCATAAAGTTCTTAAAACGGATTACGTAATGTAGTTGTACATCATTCAAGAAGGCGTTACCGCGTTACCGTTGTTTTAATTCAACAAATATATTGAATGCAGTACCATTACAAAATAAGAAGTCTTAAAAATAATCGTAAACAAGAAGTACCAGTAAAGAATAAGAAGTATTAAAAACGATCGTACACCACAGAAACCAAAACATCACAAACGTATATATGCGGCGTCGAAAAGCTAGAATGGAAGGCTGGTGAGCACCCGTTCCAGAATCGATCACTATAACGCAAACCGTCGAAGTCATATGTGAAACAACGCTACCAAGTGCGAAATGAATGATACACCACGATAAGATCTTTCATAGGTCACGAGTTCAATTCCTGCAATCAGATACAAACCACAAATATTATCGGAAAATAAAGCTTTACAAACCGTAGATTGGACAATTGTTGATGGAACTTAACCAAGCAAGTTTTACATTTGTGGAATAACACAAGAAGCTTATGCAGGATCAAATAAATTGATTTGGTTTAAATTGACTTCACCAGATTTGGAATCATTTAAATTGTTTATGAATGATGATAGATACCCGGTCAATATACCCTTACCATGTTAAGCAAGCAATGGTATGAGAATGTTTTATAATACATTACATGCGTTGAATGCAAGATAGAAAATTCTGGGTTTGACATATAGCAGATTCTATAAAAATGCAGGATATTGGATATTTTGCATTGATTTAAACAAGGATCATAATAGCGGTTGCATTGTATTTGTAACCCAGCGGAAGGATAACTAAGGTTTCGCGGTGGGTGAATTTACAGCAGAACTGAGTATTAGAGCAAACAAGAAAGTGTTTTGGAACAAAATGTCTGAAAAGGAATGAGGTTGGTAAGAGTTATAGTTACAGCAGTTGGCAATCGAGTTGTTTTGTGTACTGCATTGTTTATAATTGTATGTGAAATATTTTTGTTGCTATTAAATATCAAATGTCAAGTTCAGCTAGTTGCATAATGTTTTGACGATCGGTCAAGCGGATCGAGCGAAAGGTGTAACTCGACAGTTAAATACGATATTTAATTGATGACTAAATCGATATCAAATCTACATTTTAACGTTCGCCTAATGCCACCACGAAACCTTAAATTGGTTTACCTGTTTGACGAATAATTGGTTCATCTAATTCGAGATATGTGATTTGTCTGTTTGACGTATCGGAACATTTGCGTGTCAATTTATCGATACCTTATCAACACAGACATATATTGCTACGAGCGGTTGATATTTATCGTAGATATACGTTCAGAAAGCATTATATGCAAGCAAGGTTTATGAAACAATTTCAATTTGTATAAAGTAATTCGAGAACGCTATATTGGTATTAATATACGTGACACATGAAACCAGAATACGTGTGCAATGTTTATCTTCAAGATGAAATAGCGTATTGCAAGAAAGTGGTGGGGTTTTATCGCCAGTGTGCCTCAAGTGGTGAATACATGGACGGCATATCGGATGAATAAGAAAAGCTTATCAGGCTTCAAAAACAACGTCAAACAGTGCAGGTGGCGGTGGAATTCATTATCAAGAAAATGAAAACAAGACATTCATTTTATTATGCATTATTTACATTATATTTGCTATATCCTAATCTATCTATGTTGTATAATCGTGATATTGTGCATTTATGCAATAAATAATGAAAAATATAACGGTAGCCAATAAACCGTCTGCTGATCCCTTTGGCAGGGATGAAATGATTTTGAATAGGCTGTACATTCTGCAATTTTAATCGTTGTTTGACTTGAGTTGGATCAATGTATCTCTATGTTTAAGCAAGCCCCGCACTCATAGTCACACTAATCAAGACATAACTGGGAATTATATTCTTATCGATAAATACAAGGCAAATATCTCTGAAACGGTATTCAGTGGTGTTGATCACTTCGTGAGACAAGACAATCGCTTGGATAATTTCGAGATGTTTGACAAAGCGGTTTGTTATCGAGGGTGGACAGGCTGCACACTTTGCGTGGTTACAAAAGGCAATACGGTATTCGCATAACTGCACGCGCGGCAACGAAAGTGTCAACTGGTTCATCAATATAGCGCTCAATCTGTAAATTCTACAGTTGTAGTACACAACCAATGTAAATTTCACAATTACTAACTATGTACATTACGCGCCAGAAATTTAATTTTCTCCTTTAGATTGAGTATCGGTTATTTATAGCGGATACTGTATGCCACTCGGATATTTAGCGAAATCTATTCTGATTCAAATTCTCCTTGCATTCGATTCCACTGTCGTTCAATTTCAGTTACGTATTTTTATCCGCAACAAAATTTACTCGTTTTCAGCCTGGTATTTATTATTAAGTATTTCAAAATATCTCCTTAAATTTTTGTGTTTCTAATTTTCGAAGTTGTGGACAAATTTGGCTTCAAGCTTTAGCAATGCATGTAAAGTCACGGTGCACTGGTAATACCAATATTAATCTGCACCAACCATTCTACGAAGCTATACAAAAGTCAAATGTACAATTCTCGAGTTAAAAGAATTTGTGTTATCTGAAAACATAAGTAGATATGCATTATTATATTCGCGAAGTGAGTTTTATGACTGAACATGACGATTCATTACGTTTTGTTTTTTGTGTTGCGTCTGTCAGCAGGGAATAACCGGAACCGGAACCAGCAACCGGAACCGTCCATTTAAACCGGATCCGGAATCTGGTCTTCGAAATTTATATATAGTAAAACAGATGATGGAAGAAATGAAGGTATTGTAGATTTAAAATGCATTAAAAGTATCTTTTACATTAAACTTAATGTATTGCGATGGTATTATTGCCTTTCTGAAACTTTAAAGGCACTGGGGAAGCTAATAATGTTCATTTATTGATCAAATATGTCGGTTTTTGGACATTCAGAGCAAAAAATGTCTTCCACTATACACCATTGCGTATACTGCGTCAAATCGAATGTGCTTACAAAGCTTGGAGCGTAGAATACACACTTTCGCTCTGTCTCTAGTCGCCTCCCTTTACTACGAATACGTTTGTTGAATGTTCTTCTGTAGGAAACTTAAAATTATTGGTTTATATGATTCTAAGAGAAAATAATAGATAGAAAGTAATTTTCTGATCAGTGGTCAGAGACACTGTTTAGGCTAGCGTTGGACAAACAGTGCCCGTCAGTTAGATCATAATGATGATAACTTTCTAATCAGAATGCTATAAATGAGACACACTGTGATGCTACTCGCACAGTTTCAATAAATACAGTTCATTGCCAAAGCAGTTTCTAGCTGCGTTGCAGATAACGTTAGTTTACATCAATTTAGACTGATTTACCAAGTTTACAAGCGCACTGGCGGGTGTGAAGAAGAGCG
>JASANE010004510.1:0-19968 GCA_030248225.1 Trileptium ribeirensis
TACAGTTTGACACACCTTTTGCGCTTACTTTATTGTGGCGACATTTAGTCCCACCATTTCATACTTAAAGTAAAACATTTTATTTTGCGATTATGTCTTCCAGTTATTACCACACGATTACGTCTTAAAGTTATTACCACACATAAGACAAAATTATGAATACCGTTGCGGGACCGTATCATATATGTGTTTTACTAAGTGTTCGTGGTGGCTGCTTGAGAAGAGTACTATACCTTTCGCTATCGCAATGTAAACGCATAAGGCATGACGCAAACCATTTTGCGGAAACCCCCTGGTTTATTATAAACTCTTGACATTATTAATTCTGCCACAAAATAATAAATCGAGTATATTTAATGCTTGATATGATCGTCATCATGATTAGCAATAAGTCAGACTTTTAAGCTGTATCAACAACAAAATTCCAATTACGCAGCGCAATAGCGCTTAGATCAGCTGCATTAGCTGGTCTGCAAGGCACGGCACAGCGAAATAATGAACATCGATGGGAATATATTATTAATTTTAAATGACGTTCGGTTGGTTCAAATGATCGATTTTGCAACTACAATGCGTTTCAATCATTATTTGTTTGTTTGCTTGTTTGTTTATTTCACCGTGACATTATTATCATTATTATTATTAATTTAATTATGGGCACAATTTAATTTTGGACCACGGCTTTTAAAGCATTAAAACCATTTTAAATGGTCGTATATATGACAGATCGGCTTTGTATGCCGCATGTTTTTCGATTCCTGATCGGAAGCATACAAGATAGTAAGAAATAAACTAATTTGGAAAATTAAAAATTATATTTTTTGGATATAAATGTCGATTTTAAAGTCTGGTTAGTGTTACTTCCAAATTGTAACCGCCCGATACCTACGAAAAATGTTTTTGTTTTATTTGAGATTTAGGTAGGTTATTTGTAGTGTTTAGCTACTAGCTGCGTGCCTAGCCTAGCCACTAATCTATACGCCCCAGTGTATGGAATAATTTCAGAAAATAACCTCACTTATTACAAGCAAAATACGCGTTGGTTCAAAATAGACTCCTACCATATAGGGACATCTTTTCATGCTGGTGCCCTGCATACTTATACCATTATGATTTTACGGGTTGGATTTGTGGGTTTGTTTGTCTGTTTCAATTTTACTTCAAAAATTGCTACTTCAAATCCATGAGGTGATTAAAAATATGATGGCATAGATCAATGCAAATGCTTCAATTGTACAGGAAGGCTATTCTTCATTTAAAATTAACCAGATTTTAAATGTGTAACATCATTGGAGAAACGTTAGTTACGGTAAAACGAAGCGACGAAACTCTAAACTTTTTTTGATTTACCTCAAGAACGAAGATGTCTCGCTCAAATTCGGTACGTTTCAAAGACTTGAACTATGCTCTTATAAATTATCGCCGTATATTTGAGTTTAAATTAGAGACATTGCGCCACGGTAACATTAATATTAAATGGAAATACATTAGCGAAACCTTATATGTCAGTGGTTTACGGATGTGTGGGTTCATTAAATCCAACAAAGTCTTACAAATAGTACTATGGTATTCTAAATTAGCGAGACTTCTAGGACTTGTGATTAATTAACATCCTTAACGACTGTTTTCAGGCGTCGTGTGTTTGCAGGCGTTGACCAATCCTTTTGGCCCATGTAATTAATTACACTGAATCGTTTGATTTGACGGTACCATCCTACGACGTACCTTACAAGTGGAACGCGGAATTCAGCGAGAAAACCATGATGCTGCATTTATCTTTGGGCTTAAATTACGGAGCTAGTTCATCATTGATTGGCATATTTGCTTGATGCAGTTTGCGTGACTGCTGAAATAGCTTTATGGCCTATTTATGAGCAATAAGAAGTAGCTATTTTATAACCAAATTGCGTGCTGGTTGCAGTGGTAGTTAGTAGTGACATATATTTCAAAATTAATTACTGTTTATAGTAAAGTGACATTTTTTCTCAAGTTAAATTTTTATTTATTTAATATTATTTAAATATTGTTATTTAGTGTATCAATTCTATTAATATGATTATTCGAAAAATATATATAATTTCGAAAGGCAATTTGGAAGCTACTTTGGACAAGGCGTTACGGGATTTACCCATTTCATCACGTAGAGCACAAAAAATCTATGAGTTCACAGAGCAAATGATTTGAATTTTCATGAATTTTATTTGGTCAAGCCATACAAATGATTGATACAAAATAATCGGCCTGGTTATATAGGAATAGCTCATTTAATACCTTTAGTGCTGACTGACGAGTCTAAGCGGCTGTTTGTTGTGTTGTTGTAATAGATAGCCTGAACGTTTATTTCATTCAGTGCAGCCTGAGTAGTGTGATGTATATTATGTGCTTTATACTTTTGTTGCCCTATATACTTGTAGGCTCCCAAGGCCTGTGGGCTCAGGAAAGTGGAAGATTGGGAGGAGTGAGGCAGTCGGCAGGGTATCCAAAATTTTCCTTTGTCACGCAATTTTTTATAATATTCCCCATTTCCCCCAATTTTTTCTTTAAAATTTTTGTATTTTCGAAGCTGTTAACATTATAGTGTAGCACATCACAAAATGAAATAGGACTTGAGCTTACTATTATAGGCTTTGCCCGCCTCGGCTCTATGGACTGAGTTACTCTACCGACACTTTCTATAATCCCAAACTATGGTGTATAAAGCGTATTATTGTGCTAAGACTTATTACAGCGCTCGAGATGTCTCTCGCGACACTTATAATAATACTGGACAGAAGTATTGCAGCTAATATGGTGGTACATGATACCAGAAAATGTTCGCACAGGCGGGCTTCGAATCCGCGGTCTTTGGCTTGACGCGCCTCTGTTCTAACCACTGAACCACAATTTCTAATCTTGTTCATAATCGCTACAATTTTTGGTGGGGAAGAAAATATGGTTATGGGTAGCCATCTACGTCCTTATGGAAACCTATGAATTTCAAAATGAAAGGTGAAAATATCATGCTCTACACAACAGGGCGGTGTCGATGTTTTTTTCAAAAACCATTGAATCATGTTCAAAAACATGCAAAAGATTGTTGTTTTGTGGAAGTTAAAAATATTTTGTACTATATCCTACATCGTTTTCAGGGGTGTCGGGTGTCCTGTCGGTGGAGGGGGGTTGGCTAGCCTCGAGGGGTCCGTGCATTAGGGAGGTAACCCCCAATATTCCGATGAACATGCAACATGTAGAAAACATGTATGTTATTAGTTATTATCCGTGCCATCGTTGTGCTGGCAGAAGCTTGTTATTTTTATAAGCTTTTATGGCGACCAAACATCCTAATTATAGCTAGGAAATTAAAACGTGTTGCGAGTGACTTTAAAACTGATAAAAGCTGATGTTACAGCGATGATGGTAGTATCATTAACAGAAGTCGGTTTTGCTTAAAGTTGAAAACAATTTATATTTTGAAAATATTTTGAAATTATAATAGGCATAATAATTTAGTCGTAGTCGATCCAGAACGGAAGCCACGGAAATGTAAATATTTATTGTTGTTTGTTTGTTTGTTTGTTTCATTTTTAATCTTAAAGCTTAGAAAGCTGCACTTCTGATAGCGCCAGAGATCCAGGCAATCGGCTTTTGAATGTTATTATTGCACACACATTATATGTTATTACTCAAATTTGATGACTCAATGACACGTGGCGTGCGGAAGTGATAATGACAGAGCCAGTTCTGCGTGCTGAACCAACGTTTCATAGGACTAGCTTGAGCTTGTTTTCAAATAGATCTAATAAATTTAGCTTCTAATTTGGTTTATGGCGAACGTGGTACGTTTCCTGTTATGTGGTGGATCCCTGAACGGAATAGGTTACATCAAATTCACCTGAACTACTAGTAAAATCAGAAACCTAATCATTCATAATTATCACTTATAATTTGACTCTTGCTTGCGAATTGCCTTTGTATTGATTTGAAGCGGCGACATCCAGTTTATCACCAGTTGTTGAGAATTGCTCCACCAGCATCTTTTGAAGGGGTATTTTGCCTTAAAATCGTAAGTGTAAAGAATTAACCACTTTCTTAACTCTTCGGTGATGATATTCCCAGTAGTACTAGATGCTGTGTAGAGACCGTTGAGTTTGCAATGTCACTTAATTCATAAGTGCTGTGGATACTCGTATAAGTAAGACTGGGAAATTCAGTGGCTTGCTATATGCAATTAGCGACAAATACGAAAATTCTTGCGCAACATATTTACCTGTTAGTCGCTAGTAATAATTGCTCTAGAAGCATGGAGTAGCCGAATTATATTTTCTGATATATAGATCGATTCAACGAAAAGTACAAAAAGACAAAATATATAGTAATTTTGGATATAAAATATAGTGTTTTTCCGAGTAATTCCGCTATAAAGAGCGGAACCATTACTAAGTCAACAATTGCATGCGACGTTCAACATAGGACACATATGCCGTATACGTATTTTCTGAAGCAACCATTTTCAAGTAATATTTGATAACAACAAAATCACACCAAATTTCCCAAACGTAGAGGCTTTGCCAATTTATTTTGCAAGTTTTCTAATGGTGTATGTGAAGTGAATGTTTGAACCAAATTGTACCAACCAATTCCAAGTTATAAACACCAATCTCAACCGAGGTATTGGTCCAAAATAAGGGTTTTGCCCACGTTATGGTCTCGTGAAAGGCTTGTTCGGTTTACATCATTACCTAAGTAAGTTGGTTTATGCCAGGTACCTTGGAAAAATTGCAACGCCTTATATTTGCACTTTACTAGGTTATACACAATAACATCATATTATGATCCAAAAATCTGATTATGATCCAAAATAAAGTTGAAGCGCTGCTTGAAAACAAGGAATACAGGCAAGCCATTTTCCTTGTCTGTGCTATTCTGTGATCGCATTGAAAAGTAAAAAATCGGAAATCCCGGCAATCGGTTCTTGAGTAATGGGTATTGCAAAATACATAGCGTTTTATTACTGTATATTGTTGCTAGGCAACAGCATAATCTATCTTAAGATAATTTTTTTCAGTAATAAATGAAATACATTTTGTTGAATTTATGTTGTGTAATAACTGTCATATGTGAGTAACTGCCTGTTGTCGATGACCATTTTCAAGCCGTACTCTGTTTTCAATCCGTACACGTTAATATTTGCCATAAAGCTCAAAAAGCGATCGTAGCTTTATTGCTAAATTACTGTCAGCAAATACATAGGGTAAACACACAACGGTAATGATATTCATATTATTGTTCTGCGCTACTACACGATAACTGGCTAAGTTTAACAATATTAGCATTTTCAGTATGAGTTTGTTTGTGGTGGTGTTTTGTTAGTATGATATTTGGTTAGTAAAAAAGTTTAAGCGACGCTCCAACGCATAAGTGTATAGGTCTGATCATAATTTCATTTTTATAAAAAAATCTAGTTTTATTTAAAGCTCATTTGTAATAATGGTCTATATATATATTTACATATGTACAGATTTAATATAACTATATACAATATATGCAGCGTAGTGCATATACAATACATATTATATATACATAAAAATAAAACCGCAATTACATAAGTTTCAATTGTTTTTGAGACAACTAATATTACTTTAACAAACCACTGAACTTATTAAAGTGAGGTTTAAATATTAACATTACTATATTATGCTACACTGCGTATACACATTAAACGGTTATTAGCTACAGATTACGCGAAGTGTAGCGTTTTTCGTTCCAATCATACTCACATATCAGTGTTCAGCATATTTCAAACTCAAACAACTAAGTAGCACAATTTTCTGAAGTACAGCATTATAAGGAGCACAAGTATTCTCTGGAAGCCCGTAATGAACGGAATTTAAATTTTTTTGTTATTGTATCTGATTTTCCATTATGTCGAATGTTAAGTTCTGTCACTATTTACTTCTAGCCAAAAATTCGAAAAACCAACAACAATTTAACACTACCATTTCGACCATAAGAGATCCTCTAGGATTTTGAGTTATAAAGATTCTCTGTATATGATAAAAACAAACAAAAATCCTACAGAATCGAAATTCACAACCTTGGTTAACAAAATTTTTAAGAGCCTTTTTCGGCATAGTTACCGACTGATGTTTAAAAATATATATATTTAACATTTCTAAATATTCACAAACTGAGATTCTTTATTGTGGGCGATGAACGTATAACTTGCTGCTTAAGCGGATGAATTTGTTCGTTTTACTAATTTAATCCCTCAATTATGTCTATATTATTTGAGACGGCAGAAAAGATGATAAACGTTTCCAGTTTTAGCACTATAAAATTTAATTTTTGTGCGTAAAAGGCAGAAAATACGTACGTAACGTCCCTCAGGGTTATTTGGGTCCTCATTTGGATTAAAGCAGCGATATATGTACCAAATATCTCCATGCGTAATAGGTCATGGGCCTCCTACATGAAATGTTTGCCCTTAAATTCTTTGATGAACAGTTTTATTGCTAAATTAAGAAAGGATTCTCTTTTTGTGTACTGTAACACTAAATGACAGGCCCTGTTTTGGTCAGATGTGGGAAAATGACAGTCACGTTACCCTTAATACTGATCTGGTGCAGGTTTATTAATATCATATTTGGTCTTTATATGGGGCTTAGCGGGTTCAAAACAGAAAAACGTCAGCTTTTATTTAGAAACACCTTATTATTTGCCGATGCTATCAGGTTTTCCTTGTCTGGTAGTAACATAAAAAGGCATTCCACCATGCATCCGTGCGAAAACTGCGCCGCACAGAATGTAACAGTGCCTCGTTGAGGTTGCATAAATTATCCATTTTTACTCCGTTTTTGATTTTGGCTCGCTGAGCAAGTTACTAGTTGTACTTCTTCACAATTCAGATTAAAACAATACGTTTTATTAACATTTGTTAATCAATAAATATTAAATTAATAAATTTCATTTTAATACTATTCCAAGTTGAAATTAATCTTGTGAGTCTGCTATAACTACAAATAATAGTAATAATAAACAGTTTGACCTTGAAATAATAACACCATTGCACGTGCCACTAGCATGCTCACACGATTTATGCAATTTTTCATTCATACGATTCACGCTGAGTTGCGGTGTCTGTCACCGTTTAAAATGGAGATGCTCTCCTAGGACAGTTGGGGCAGATGTATCAGCTACTGGTGTTATAAGATAAATCTAACTAGTCAAAATGCAACAGATTAGTACCAAAATATGCGTACGTAAAGACAAGCTAGGCACATGTCATACCGATAAACACTTGAATTTTGCGGAACCAGCCTGTAACATCGTAGAGACGTTGGGATTAAAAAATAATTAGTTAAAATTTGTTCTGCTGTGCATCTTTTCCTGGGCGAAAGCAAGAGTTAAAAAGTCGGGGAGGGAGTACACCAAATTACAGGATTACCACGAGCTGAAAAACGTATAAACGGGTCAGCTTGATATATATTATTATAAATATTCAGTGGAAATGTGTCAGCTGATTAACAAAACTGGCGGTTAGACATCTATACGGACCTTCGCGGGCAAAAAATCGAGTGAGGGCCAGATCGAGGCTCAAATTTTCTAAGACCACATTAATTTCAAGTACATAGACAAAAATAAAAATACATAAACAAATTTTTTACATAATTTTATTAATTGTTTAATAATGTATACAATAATAGCTAAATTAATATAGCTGCATATTCAAGTTAAGCACTTTTTGCCTTTAACCAAGAGGTATTTCCAAACATTAATAATTATATAAATTAATATAGCTGCATTTTCAAGTTAAGCACTTTATGCCTTTAACCAAGAGGTATTTCCAAACATTAATAATTATATAAATTTATATAGCTGCATATTCAAGTTAAGCACTTTTTGCCTTTAACCAAGAGGTATTTCCAAACATTAATAATTATATAAATTTATATAGCTGCATATTCAAGTTAAGCACGTTTACCTTTAACCAAGAGGTATTTCCAACCATTAATAATTATATAAATTTATATAGCTGCATATTCAAGTTAAGCACGTTTACCTTTAACCAAGAGGTATTTCCAAGCATTAATAATTATATAAATTAATATAGCTGCATATTCAAGTTAAGCACTTTTTGCTTTAACCAAGAGCTATTTCCAAGCATTAATAATTATATAAATTAATATAGCTGCATATTCAAGTTAAGCACTTTATGCCTTTAACCAAGAGGTATTTCCAAACATTAATAATTATATAAATTTATATAGCTGCATATTCAAGTTAAGCACGTTTACTTTTAACCAAGAGGTATTTCCAACCATTAATAATTATATAAATTTATATAGCTGCATATTCAAGTTAAGCACGTTTACCTTTAACCAAGAGGTATTTCCAAGCATTAATAATTATATAAATTAATATAGCTGCATATTCAAGTTAAGCACTTTTTGCCTTTAACCAAGAGCTATTTCCAAGCATTAATAATTATATAAATTAATATAGCTGCATATTCAAGTTAAGCACTTTTTGCCTTTAACCAAGAGGTATTTCCAAACATTAATAATTATATAAATTTATATAGCTGCATATTCAAGTTAAGCACTTTTTGCCTTTAACCAAGAGGTATTTCCAAACATTAATAATTATATAAATTTATATAGCTGCATATTCAAGTTAAGCACGTTTACCTTTAACCAAGAGGTATTTCCAAGCATTAATAATTATATAAATTAATATAGCTGCATATTCAAGTTAAGCACTTTTTGCCTTTAACCAAGAGGTATTTCCAAGCATTAATTATTATATAAATTAATATAGCTGCATATTCAAGTTAAGCACTTTTTGCCTTTAACCAAGAGGTATTTCCAAGTATTTATAATTATTTGGGGATTTTCATCAAAATGGAGTTAATTCGGTAACAAATGGATATGAAACTTTATCATTTAATATTTATTAGATGTATCCACCACAATTAGGTACAAATACATGACCATGTCTACGTTTACTACACAAGTGGGTGCTTGAACTACCGATACTATATTTAGTGATTACCAAGAACAATCTGTCTTACCATATGTTTGTCGTTGATAACGACAACATAATTGCTATAATGGTTTTAATGCAATATATGCCTTTTAATGCAATTTATGCGCTCGTATGATTTGTTTAACATATATGTGATAAGCATTTTCAACTATTAGACGCCGTGCGAAGAATAAGCTAAATCCACATAACCATGATCGAAATGTTAGAAATGTAGCGGTGAAATTCGTAAATTTTGGGTTTCGAAATGGTGCAATTTTGGCAGTAATAATCATCAATACTATAATATTATAAGTGAACTATAACTAGCTGGCTCTGCGCTGCAAAAATTTTAGCAGCATCAGTGTACCTACTGCCAAATATGCATGACAATATCATCATTTGATTTCATTTTGGATAAAAGAGTGCTTTTAACACTACAATCTGTTGAGAGTATTATTAGTGAGTATTATAATGTGCATATCCAGTGAGAAGTTTGTGCTCTTTGAGACAAATCGGTTGACCAGTTAAAAAGTATCGGATCAAAATATCTAAGTTTCAATTTAATTTGATTTTGGTTTGCAAAGGTTGATTATCCGCTACCTGGGCAGTAGATCCGGATATGTACATATAGGTAACTTTAACCATGTCACACCGAAAAATCTAGCCACATCTATCAATCGGTTCTAGAGTTATAAATGTAGCAATAAAATTACGTTGTTTAATATCCAGGAATGTCTTTAATGACAACCTATTCTAAACCTGAATCTACGCGCATAAAGATGTATAGTTATCGATTTTTAATTTATCTATTTTCTGTTACTAAATAGTATCAGTTTTTGACGTATTTTTCTGAAATTGGGCAGTTCTCTCATTGTATTTGTACCGAATTGTGGTGGATACATCTAATAAATATTAAATGATAAAGTTTCATATCCATTTGTTACCGAATTAACTCCATTTTGATGAAAATCCCCAAATAATTATAAATACTTGGAAATACCTCTTGGCTAAAGGCAAACGTGCTTAACTTGAATATACAGCTATATTAATTTATATAATTATTAATGCTTGGAAATACCTCTTGGTTAAAGGCAAAAAGTGCTTAACTTGAATATGCAGCTATATTAATTTATATAATTATTAATGCTTGGAAATACCTCTTGGTTAAAGGTAAACGTGCTTAACTTGAATATGCAGCTATATAAATTTATATAATTAATAAAGTTTTGAAATACCTCTTTGTTAAAGGCAAAAAGTGCTTAACTTGAATATGCAGCTATATAAATTTATATAATTATTAATGTTTGGAAATACCTCTTGGTTAAAGGCAAAAAGTGCTTAACTTGAATATGCAGCTATATTAATTTATATAATTATTAATGCTTGGAAATAGCTCTTGGTTAAAGCAAAAAGTGATTAAATTGAATATGCAGCTATATTAATTTATATAATTATTAATGCTTGGAAATACCTCTTGGTTAAAGGTAAACGTGCTTAACTTGAATATGCAGCTACATAAATTTATATAATTATTAATGGTTGGAAATACCTCTTGGTTAAAAGTAAACGTGCTTAACTTGAATATGCAGCTATATAAATTTATATAATTATTAATGTTTGGAAATACCTCTTGGTTAAAGGCATAAAGTGCTTAACTTGAATATGCAGCTATATTAATTTATATAATTATTAATGCTTGGAAATAGCTCTTGGTTAAAGCAAAAAGTGCTTAACTTGAATATGCAGCTATATTAATTTATATAATTATTAATGCTTGGAAATACCTCTTGGTTAAAGGTAAACGTGCTTAACTTGAATATGCAGCTATATAAATTTATATAATTATTAATGGTTGGAAATACCTCTCTGGTTAAAGGTAAACGTGCTTAACTTGAATATGCAGCTATATAAATTTATATAATTATTAATGTTTGGAAATACCTCTTGGTTAAAGGCAAAAAGTGCTTAACTTGAATATGCAGCTATATAAATTTATATAATTATTAATGTTTGGAAATACCTCTTGGTTAAAGGCATAAAGTGCTTAACTTGAATATGCAGCTATATTAATTTATATAATTATTAATGTTTGGAAATACCTCTTGGTTAAAGGCAAAAAGTGCTTAACTTGAATATGCAGCTATATTAATTTAGCTATTATTGTATACATTATTAAACAATTAATAAAATTATGTAAAAAATTTGTTTATGTATTTTTATTTTTGTCTATGTACTTGAAATTAATGTGGTCTTTAGAAAATTTAAGCCTTGATCTGGCCCTCACTCGATTTTTTGGCCGCGAAGGTCCGTATAGATGTCTAACCGCCAATTTTGTTAATCAGCTGACACATTTCCACTGAATATTTATAATAATATATACCAAGTGACCGCGTCTATAATTATACGTTTTTCAGCTCGTGCTAATCCTGCTAATTTGGTTTTTACTCCCCCCCCCGACTTTTTAACTCTTGCTTTCGCCCAGGAAAAGATGCAGCAAGCAGAACAAATTTTAACTAATTATTTTTTAATCCAACGTCTCTACGATGTTACAGGCTGGATCCGCAAAATTCAAGTGTTTATCGGTATGACATGTGCCTAGCTTGTCTTTACGTACGCATATTTTGGTACTAATCTGTTGCATTTTGACTAGTTAACATTATCCTTATAA
Source organism: Trileptium ribeirensis (assembly GCA_030248225.1). NCBI lineage: Eukaryota > Metazoa > Nematoda > Enoplea > Enoplida > Thoracostomopsidae > Trileptium > Trileptium ribeirensis. Next base: position 11,672 of record JASANE010004510.1, read on the forward strand.
CACCAGTAGCTGATACATCTGCCCCAACGGTCGTAGGAGAGCATCTCCATTTTTAAACGGTGACAGACACCAACTAACAGTGTGAATCGTATGAATGAAAAATTGCATAAATCGTGTGAGCATGCTAGTGGCACGTGCAATGGTGTTATTATTTCAAGGTCAAACTGTTTATTATTACTATTATTTGTAGTTATAGCAGACTCACAAGATTAATTTCAACTTGGAATAGTATTTTAAAATGAAATTTATTAATTTAATATTTATTGATTAACAAATGTTAATAAAACGTATTGTTTTAATCTGAATTGTGAAGAAATACAACTAGTAACTTGCTCAGCGAGCCAAAATCAAAAACGGAGTAAAAATGGATAATTTATGCAACCTCAACGAGGCACTGTTACATTCTGTGCGGCGCAGTTTTCGCACGGATGCATGGTGGAATGCCTTTTTATGTTACTACCAGACAAGGAAAACCTGATAGCATCGGCAAATAATAAGGTGTTTCTAAATAAAAGCTGACGTTTTTCTGTTTTGAACCCGCTAAGCCCCATATAAAGACCAAATATGATATTATAAAAAGCCCTGCACCAGATCAGTATTAAGGGTAACGTGACTGTCATTTTCCCACATCTGACCAAAAATAGGCCTGTCATTTAGTGTTACAGTACACAAAAAGAGAATCCCTTTCTTAATTTAGCAATAAAACTGTTCATCAAAGAATTTAAGGGCAAACATTTCATATAAGAGACCCATGACCATTATTACGCCATGGAGATATTTGGTACATATATCGCTGCTTTAATCCAAATGAGGACCCAAATAACCATGAGGGACGTTACGTACGTATTTTCTGCCTTTTACGCACAAAAATTAAATTTTATAGTGCTAAAACTGGAAACGTTTATCATCTTTTCTGCCGTCTCAAATAATATAGACATAATTGAGGGATTAAATTAGTAAAACGAACAAATTCATCCGCTTAAGAAGCAAGTTATACGTTCATCGCCCACAATAAAGAAACTCAGTTTGTGAATATTTAGAAATGTTAAATATATATTTTTAAACATCAATTCGTAACTATCCCGAAAAAGGCTCTTAAAAATTTTCGTTAACCAAGGTTGTGAATTTCGATTCTGTAGGTTTTTTGTTTGTTTTTATCATATACAGAGAATCTTTATAACTCAAAATGGTGGAGGATCTCTTATGGTCGAAATGGTAGGGTTAAATTGTTGTTGGTTTTTAGAATTTTTGGCTAGAAGTAAATTGTGACAGAACTTAACATTCGGCAAAATGGAAAATCAGATACAATAACAAAAAAATTAAATTCCATTCATTACGGGCTTCCAGAGAATTCTTGTGCTCCGTATAATGCTGTACTTCAGAAAATTGTGATACTTAGTTGGTTGAGTTTGAAATATGCTGTAACATTGATATGTGAGTATGATTGGAACGAAAAACGCTACACTTCGCGTAATATGAAGCTAATAACCGTTTAATGTGTATACGCAGTGTAGCATAATATAGTAATGTTAATATTTAAACCTCACTTTAATAAGTTCAGTGGTTTGTTAAAGTAATATTAGTTGTTCTCAAGAACAATTGAAACTATGTAATTGCGGTTTTATTTTTATGAATATATAATATGTATTGTATATGCACTACGCTGCATATATTGTATATAGTTATATTAAATCTGTACATATGTAAATATATATATAGACCATTATTTACAAATAAGCTTTAAATAAAACTAAGATTTTTTAATAAAAATGAAATCATGATCAGACCTTTACACTTTATGCGTTGGAGGGTGCCTAAAACTTTTTTACTAACCAAATATCATACTAACAAAACACCACCACAAACAAACTCATACTGAAAATGCTAATATTGTTAAACTTAGCCAGTTATCGGCGTAGCACAAAACAATAATATGAATATCATTACCGTTGTGTGTTTACCCTATGTATTTGCTGACAGTAATTTAGCAATAAAGCTACGATCGCTTTTTTGAAGCTTTATGGCAAATATTAACGTGTACGGATTGAAAACAAGTAAGGCTTGAAAATGGTCATCGACAACAGGCAGTTACTCACATATGACAGTTATTACACAACATAAATTCAACAAATGTATTTCATTTATTACTGAAAAAATTATTAACATTACGAAAGATTATGCTGTTGCCTAGCAACAATATACAGTAATAAAACGATATGTATTCTTGCAATACCCGTACTCAAGAACCGATTGCCGGGATTTCCGATTTTTTACTTTTCAATGCGATCACAGAATAGCACAGACAAGGAAAATGGCTTGCCTGTATTCCTTGTTTTCAAGCAGCGCTTCAACTTTATTTTGGATCATAATCAGTTCGGAATATGATGTTATGTATAACCTAGTAAAGGGCAAATATAAGGTGTTGCAATTTTTCCAAGGTACCTGGCATAAACCAACTTACTTAGGTAATGATATAAACCGAACAAGCCTTTCACGAGACCAATATCAATATTAAAACCCATATTTTGGACCAATACACGGTTGAGGTTGGTATTTATAACTTGGAATTGGTTGGTATAATTTGGTTCAAACATTCACTTCACATACACCATTAGAAAACTTGCAAAATAAATTGGCAAAGCCTCTGCGTTTGGGAAATTTGGTGTAATTTTGTTGTTGTCAAATATTACTTGAAAATGGTTGCTTCAGAAAATATATATACGGCATATGTGTCCTATGTTGAAAGTCGCATGCAATTGTTGACTCAGTAATGGTTCCGCTCTTTATAGCGGAATTACTTGGAAAAACACTATTTTATATCCAAAATTACTATATATTTTGTCTTTTTGTACTTTTCGTTGAATCGATCTATATATCAGAAAATATAATTCGGCTACTCCATGCTTCTAGAGCAATTATTACTAGCGACTAACAGGTAAATATGTTGTGCAAGAATTTTCGTATTTGTCGCTAATTGCATATAGCAAGCCACTGAATTTCCCAGTCTTACTTATACGAGTATCCAAAGCACTTATGAATTAAGTGATATTGCAAACTCAACGGTCTCTACGCAGCATCTAGTACTACTGGGAATATCATCACCGAAGAGTTAAGAAAGTGGTTATTTCTTTACACTTACGATTTTAAGGCAAAATACCCCTTCAAAAGATGCTGGTGGAGCAACTCTCAACAACTTGCAACAACCCTGATGTCGCCGCTTCAAACCAACAAGGCAATTCACATAAGAATCACATAAAGCGTATCATGAATGATTAGGTTTCTGATTTGACGATAATTTTATGTGAATTTGATCAAACCTATTCCGCTCAGGGATCCACATAACAGTAAACGTACCACGTTCGCCATAAACCAAATTACAAAGCTAAATTTATTAGATCTACTTGAAAACAAAACTTGAAGCAACCTCTATGAAACGTTGGTTCAGCAGGCAGAACTGGCTCTGTCATTATCACTTCCGCACGCCACGTGTCATTGAGTCATCAAATTTGAGTGATAACATATAATGTGTGTGCAATAACAACATTCAAAAGCCGATTGCCTGGATCTCTGGCGCTATCAGAAGTAAGTGCAGCTTTCTAAGCTTTAAGATTAAAAATGAAACAAACAAACAAACAAACAACAAATAACATTTACATTTCCGTGGCTTCCGTTCTCGATCGACTACGACTAAATTATTATGCCTATTATAATTTCAAAATATTTTCGAAATATAAATTGTTTTCAACTTTAAGCAAAACCGACTTCTGTTATAATGATACTACCATCATCGCTGTAACATCAGCTTTTATCAATTTTAAGGCTACTTGAAACACGTTTTAATTTCCTAGCTATAATTAGGATGTTTGGTCGCCGTAAAAGCTAAATAACAAGCTTCTGCCAGCACAACGATGGCACGGATAATAACTTATACATACAGGGAATTTCAAACATGCTGCACGTTCATCGGAATATTGGGGGTTACCTCCCTAATGCACGGACCCCTCGGAGGTGAGCCACCCCCCTCCACCGACAGGACACCCGACACCCCTGAAAACGATGTAGGATATAGTACAAAATATTTTTAACTTCCACAAAACAACAAACTCTTTTTGCATGTTTTTTGACATGATTCAATGGTTTTTGAAAAAAACATCGACACCGCCCTGTTGTGTAGAGCATGATATTTTCACCTTTCATTTTGAAATTCATAGGTTTCCATAAGGATGAGACGTCGATAACCACAATTTACTTTGCATAAATTGTAGCAATTATCAAAAGATCAGAAAATTGGTGGCTCAGTGGTTAGAACAGAGGCGCGTCAAGCCAAAGACCGCGGATTCGAAGCCCGCCTGTGCCAACATTTTTTGCATATCATGTACCACCATATTAGCTGCAATACTTCTGTCCAGTATTATTATAAGGGTCGTGAGAGACATCTCGAGCGCTGTAACAAGTCTTAGCGCAATACATAGCGCTTAATACCGCATAGTTTGGGATTACAGAAAGTGTCGGTAGAGTAACTCAGTCCATAAACCCGAGGCTTACAAAGCCTTTAATAGTAAGCTCAAATCCTACTTCATTTTGTGATGTGCTACACTATAATGTTAACAGCTTCGAAAATACAGAAATTTTGAAAGAAAAAATCTTGTGGAAATGGGAAATATTATAAAAATTGTGGACAAAAGTAAAGTTTTGAGATACCCTGCCGACTGCCTCACTCCTCCCAATCTTCCACTTTCCTGAGCCCACAGGCCTTGGGAGCCTAGCAGTAGATAGGGCAACAAAAGTATAAAGCACATAATATACATCACACTACTCAGGCTGCACTGAAATGAAATAAACGTTCAAGCTATCTATTACAACAACACAACAAACAGCCGCTTAGACTCGTCAGTCAGCACTAAAGGTATTAAATGAAAGCTATTCCTATATAACCAGGCCGATTATTTTGTATCAATCATTCGTATGGCTTGTACCAAATAAAATTCATGAAAATTCAAATCATTTGCTCTGTGAACTCATAGATTTTTTGTGCTCTACGTGATGAAATGGGTAAATCCCGTAACGCCTTGTCCAAAGTAGTTTCCAAATTGCCTTTCGAAATTATATATATTTTTCGAATAATCATATTAATATAATTTATACACTAAATAACAATATTTAAAAAATATTAAATAAATAAAAATTTAACTTGAGAAAAAATGTCACTTTACTATAAACAATAATTAATTTTGAAATATATGTAACTATGTACTAAATGACCATTATAAACCAGCATGCAATTTGGTTTTAAAATAGCTACTTCTTATTGCTCATAAATAGGCCATAAAGCTATTTCAGCAGTCACGCAAACTGCATTAAGCAAATATGCCAATCAATGATGAACTAGCTCCTAAATTTCAAGCCCAAAGATAAATGCAGCATCATGGTTTTCTGGCTGATATTCCGCGTTTCACTTGTAAGGTATGTCGTAGGATGGTACCGTCAAATCAAACGATTCAGTGTTAATTAATTACATGGGCCAAAGGATCGCGTCAACGCCTGCATACATAATGCTTATCGTTAAGGATGTTAATTAATCACAAGTCCTAGAAGTCTCGGTAATTTAGAATACCATAGTACTATTTGTAAGACTTTGTTGGATTTAATCAACCCATATATCCGTAAATAGTTCACACTGACATATAAGGTTTCGCTAATGTATTTCCATTTAATATTAATGTTACCGTGGCGCAATGTCTCTAATTTAAACTCAAATATACGGCGATAATTTATAAGAGCATAGTTCAAGTCTTTGAAAAGTACCATAATTTGAGCGAGACATCTTCGTTCTTGAGGTAAATCAAAAAGTTTAGAAGTTTCGTCGCTTCGTTTTACCGTAACTAACGTTTCTCCAATGATGTTACACATTTAAAATCTGGTTAATTTTAAATGAAGAATAGCCTTCCTGTACAATTGAAGCATTTGCATTGATCTATGCCATCATATTTTTAATCACCTCATGGATTTGAAGTAGCAATTTTTGAAGTAAAATTGAAACAGACAAACAAACCCACAAAATTGAACCCGTAAAATCATAATGGTATAAGTATGCAGGGCACCAGCATGAAAAGATGTCCCTATATGGTAGGAGTCTATTTTGAACCAACGCGTATTTTGCTGCACAAAGTGAGGTTAATTTCTGAAATTATTCCATACACTGGGGCGTATAGATTAGTGGCTAGGCTAGGCATGACTACAGTGAAAAAGACACTTACAAATAACCTACCTAAATCTCAAATAAAACAAAAACATTTTTCGTAGGTATCGGGCGGTTACAATTTGGAAGTAACACTAACCAGACTTTAAAATCGACATTTATATCCAAAAAATATGATTTTTAATTTTCCAAATTAGTTTATTTCTTACTACCTTGGTATGCTTCCGATCAGGAATCGAAAAAACATGCGGCATACAAAGCCGATCTGTCATATATCCGACCACTTCAAAATGGTTTTTAATGCTTTAAAAGCCGTGGTCCAAAATTCAGTTGTGCCCATAATTAAATTAATAATAATAATGATAATAATGTCACGGTGAAATAAACAAACAAGCAAACAAACAAATAATGATTGAAACGCATTGTAGTTGAAAAATCGATCATTTGAACCAACCGAACGTCATTTAAAATTAATAATATATTCCCATCGATGTTCATTATTTCGCTGTGCCGTGCCTTGCAGACCAGCTGAGGCAGATCATCAGAAGCGCTATTGCGCTGCGTAATTGGAATTTTGTTGTTGATACAGCTTAAAAAACTTGACTTATTGGCTAACCATGATGACGATCATATCAAGCATTAAATATACTCGATTTATTATTTTGTGGCAGAATTAATAATGTCAAGAGTTTATAATAAACCAGGGGGTTTCCGCCAAACGGCTCGCGTCATGCCTTATGCGTCTACATTGCGATAGCGAAAGGTATAGTACTCTTCTCAAGCAGCCACCTCATGAACGACGAGTAAAAGATATACCAGGCAATGGTTCCGCAACGGTATTCATAATTTTGTCTTATGTGTGGTAATAACTTTAAGACGTAATCGTGTGGTAATAACTGGAAGACATAATCGCAAAATAAAATGTTTTACTTTAAGTATGAAATGGTGGGACTAAATGTCGCCACAATAAAGTAAGCGCAAAAGGTGTGTCAAACTGTAGTGTTTAGCTACTAGCTGCGTGCCTAGCCTAGCCACTAATCTATACGCCCCAGTGTATGGAATAATTTTAATAAGACTACTATTACAAGCAAAATACGCGTTGGTCCAAACAGACCTACTATATAGGGACATTCTTTTATGCTGGTGCCCTGCATACTTATACCATTATGATTTTACGGGTTGGATTCTGTGGTTTTTGTTTGTCTGTTTCAATTTTACTTCAAAAATTGCTACCTTCAAATCCCCCCAACTGAGCGTGATTAAAAATATGATGGCTTTTTTGATAGATCAATGCAAATGCTTCAATTGTACATGGAAGGCTATTCTTCATTTAAAATTTTTTAACCAGATTTTAAATGTGTAACACCTCATTGGAGAAACGTTAGTTACGGTAAAAAACGAAGCGACGAAACTCTAAACTTTTCTTTGATTTACCTCAAGAACGAAGATGTCTTGCTCAAATTCGGTACGTTTCAAGATTCTTACTTATGCTCTTATAAATTATCGCGTTCGTATATTCGAGTTTAAAATTAGTGAGAACATTGCGCCACGGTAACATTAATATTAAACTGGAAAATACATTAGCGAAACCTTATATGATTTTCAGTTTGCCCGTTTTTTCCTACCGGATGTGTGGCCGTCCCCCCCGTTCATACCCTAAATCCAACAAAACTCTACAAATACAACGATGGTCATTTTACTTGAATTAGCGAGACTTCTAGGACTTGTGATTTAATTAACATCCCCTTAACGACTGTTCCGTTCAGCCGGGCGTTCGTGTCGGTTTGCAGGGGGGGCGTTGACCAATCCTTTTGGCCGCCATGTAATTAATTACACTGAATCGTTCTGATTTGACTGTAACCATCTACGACGTGACCTTCCCCGGGACAAGTGGAATTCGCGGAATTCAGCGAGAAAAACCATGATGCTGCATTTATCTTTGGTTTCCGCTTAAATTTTTTTTACTAAATGAGTTCATCATTGATTGGTCCATTTTTTACTTTGCTCTTAATAAGCGAGCGTTATTTTCTAAATTATTCCATACACTGGGGCGTATAGATTAGTGGCTAGGCTAGGCACGCAGCTAGTAGCTAAACAC
>JASANE010004511.1:0-13655 GCA_030248225.1 Trileptium ribeirensis
CTTTCTTGAAGTCGAGGTAGACAACGTCTATCTCCGGCAGAGCAGGGTCGTCGAAGTATTGGGTCCATTCATTTAGACAGTAAAGAAGGTTTGTAGTAGTAGATCTACTGGGTAGGGCGCCATGTTGCTGCACCGATATTTGTCCAGTACGAAGCAAGAAAGGGAGTACCGCATCCAATATAATCATTTCGAGGCATTTGGAAACAAGAGATGTCAGGGATATGGGCCGTAAGTCGTCACATTTAGGAGTAGAGCCCACTTTTTTCGGAATTGGAGTAACATTTGACTCCAACCACGAAGATGAGATGTAGCCAGTTTCTAAAGATTTACGGAATAACAGAAAGAGGGGTCTGCTCAGTTATAGCGCACATGATTTCAGTATCGTGCCGTGAATTCCGTCGGGACGGTCGCCTTGAATGGAGCGATCTTGAGTAGTTTCTTGCATATGGTTTGGCAAGAGAAGGCTACAGAACGGATATCAGTGGGGTTCCAGACCTGTTGAGGGGGCAGGCAAATCGTCGGACTTGGGCTCATCGGTGAAGAAGGTAGTTATAACGTCATTGATAGTCGACGCAATGAACTGTTTGTCATTGATCAGTTGACCATCGGGACCCAGTAGGCAGCTCAGCCGGTTTATTGGCTTCAGAAACAGTTTGCTATACTTGTAAAACTCCTTTCCGTTCTTGGACAGCCGGCGTGGCAACGATATCTCGTGAAGTCTCCTTGCAGTAGCTGAGCCACGTTTGACATCTTGGGAAGCGCGCGTGTATTCGGTTTGGTAGCATCCTAGGCCAGTTTCCCGCCATTTGGCCCAGCGGCGTCCGCGTACGATTTTTCCTCTCGAGACGATAGGGTTGCGCTCCCAAGGCGCCGCAGAGGTACGCTTGTAACGAGTAGAGGTTCCTCTCAATGGGACGTAAAGACTGACGGTCTGGTTATACTTAGCCAAAACAAGCGCCCGAGGGTATACTCACGTGCTTCCGTCCCGACTATCTCCACGTGTCGGAGCTTAATCTTTTTCGACGGCGTGTAGACTCGTGCTTACGCGGCGCTCCGACCCCCAGCGCTACTATAACACACAAAGAATATAGTTAGGCCACCAATTAATGTACTCGAAGCTGGGGTGCGCGAGTTCGTGGTCTGGCGTACCAGTGAAGCGGTGACGAACCGAATTTCCTAGTGTTACCTACTTTAGTAGATGGACCCCGCTGAGGTAGCAGCTCTGTGAATCATCAATTATATTTTATTACGCTCTCTTTCGTTGACGCAAACAACAGCCCAGTGATCACAAGTTTATTAATTAACGAAGTGCCAGTCTTAACGAATACCGAAACTGCTTAGTCGGCAGCACTACGTGCAGACACCTAGCACTCCTAAAGTATGGTATACAATGGACTGGCCGGCTGCGATTCGATAGATCGTTGAATTTAGATTAGTTTCTACGGCACGGCGTGAAATTCATATTCATAACTCATTATTTGTGGCACACCGTTGACACACTTTAACACAGCAACAAGTAAATAATTCTATTCAGTACTGTAGCCAACGCCGAAGAACGTTACTAGACGAGTTGAACCAAATTGTGTAGCCCGAATAGCCTTCACAACAACGCGGGATTATCCCAAAAACTAATGCGTTGTCGTCTACAATCCGTTAGATGTATCCCAACACAGCTACTTAGTACACGAATGTAAATTGGCACACGATTCCACTTAGCTTGCTCTTTAATTTACAATACCACACATTCGACTCCGGATGACGCTTGAAAACACCGGTAACAATGTCCCAACCCGTAATTAAACACTCTGGATGACGAGCAAAAAAAAGGGTAGTAGACCGACGTAAATGTAGCTGACTGTGCACAACATGTGGGATACAGTTGCTCACCATACATAGGTTGAATATTATAATAATTTAAAAGGCTTACAACTCTTTGCACACGCGTTTGACGTAGCTAGGAACCGAAGAAAAATTACGACAACTCAATGCTGATAATGTAATTTAAGTTTCAACAATCTATTCTTCGCCAAGCAGCGCGCGGAAGCCGAACAGGCCGACTGAAGGAAAATATAAAGCGCTATATACTTGCAAGCTCAAACCATGGGAAACACTGAAAACATTAGCTGACTCTTCTTTCATCCAATCCATTATTGTTATGCTAACTAACGATCGTACTAGAAGCTCAAAATCAACATTAATCTCACTATCCATTCCAAAAAAAACTATCCATCAAAACTCGAATGTAGAAATCGTACACGTCTCATGGCCTAGCTAGGTAATTCATTAAAACTCCAAAAACTACAACCATCAATACATAATATCAATTCAAAACTACATAATAATTCAAAATTCAATACAATAACGAGTAACCATATACACATATGCAAGACGCCCAATCGGCGAGAATAACAACACCCTATATCGGATTTATATAACACGCGCTAGCCGCGAATATAATAATATATATTATTGTATATTATGTAAAATTTAAAAAGGATTTTAAATGAAAAATTTGAAAGGAGAAAAGGGGTGAAATGGTGGGGTGTGGTTTAAGAAAAGTAGAGAAAGGAGGATGGTGAAATTTTAATATGGTGAAGGGGGTAGGTAGCGGAGTTCGTATTTAAATTTTGAGGAGTGGGGGTTAGGTATTTAGAAAATAGGAGATGTTTGTAAATTATAAAAAGTTGGAGAAATATGGGAATTTTGGAAAGTAGAAATTTATGAAAAATAGATAGGTGGGAAAGGGGTGGGGTAGATATATGAATAGGGGTGGTAAGAGAGAAAGGATATTAAAATTTGGGGTGGAGTGGTTGAATTTTGAGGGAATGGGGGATGTTTGAAAAATATGAGAAAGGGGAGAAAAAGAACATTTTTGGAAAGAGTAAATTTATAGGAAATAAAGAGAAGGGGAAGGAGGGGGTTTAATATGTGGTTAGGGGTAGTGATAGGAAAAAGATATGAAAATTTGAGGGAGTTTGGTGAAGATTTGGGTGAGAGGGAGGGGTTTGAATTTTGGTAGAAAAATAGGAAAAAGGAGAAAAATGGATTTTGGGTATAATTTTGGTTTTAGAAGGAGTGGGTGGATGGGTATGGAGTATGGGTTGGGAAGAATGATATTTAAAAGGAAAGAATAAGTTTTAGGAGGTTTTTAAGTATGAAATTTGGGTTTTGGGTAATTTATGGGTATGGGTGAATTTTGGGATTTTATTAGATATAATATATTTTATATATTTATAGGTAAATACATAGCTAGTTTATATTTATATATAGTATGTATATAGTAGGATATATATGTTTCCGTACACATTACGCTCATATGCCACGCCGAGGGCGACAGGGGATACCAAGGCGGCCTTTAGTAAAAAGAAAAAGAAAAATTTTGTGGTGAAAAAGGCACTAGCCCCAACAGAGGGCCGTTATTGTTTAAGGTTACGCTCGTGCTCTCTCGATTTTTGAGAAAATTAATACGAATAACGTAAATCATTAAAGTAATAAATGCCTATTTTTGAAGCTACTTTTTATAACGCGTTAATTTTTACAAGGCTAAGCCTGATTAGTAAATCGGGGTTCCTCGATAAATAGAACCGTCTGATATTCGCGCATGAAAAGTCGTAAACCATAATCAAACCCATTGAAAACTCAGGTAGTATGAATCAATTGTAAAACCGGTCGTAAAGCACACAAATATCCGTATCTCAATTCATAATTCGTAGAACACTAGCTAGGAGTTCACTATAGCGAAAGAATTAATAAAATAAAAACAATAAACAATATGTCGAAAGCTGCCATTCAATAAACATTATTCGGCCATGGAACCTTGTTTAGGAAGATTAAAACTAAAGCTGCGGAGTTTTAGTTGCAACGCGCCATCTCATGAGACTAACGCGGAATCTAGACTGAACAAAAAGAACAAAAGCAAAGCTACCCCTGGTAGCCTGGTCAAACCCTTTTACATAAGACCTGTAAAACATTAAGATTTGCTAAACCTATAGTGCATTAGCTATGTGTTTAAATTTGTTCATACTGATGAAGAAAATAAAATATTAATTTACAGATAGTTTTATATTTACTCTTTGGTGAAACTTGACATTATCAAAATATAAGTTCATACGACTGAAATATAAGTTCATGTACTTAAAGATAGTCATTTAGCATAGTCCATGTGTCTGCCCTATTGTTACTGCGACCATTTCTATTGAGTATACAAACACACGAACAATTTCTATAGCGTTTTGGATAAGCAGTACATGTACGACAAATGGGAGCCGCACAAATGATTAGAGAGGAAAAGCATTGCGGCAATTGAGAAAGATGTGCAACTGCAATATTAATGAATGTTCTAAGAATGCATAACTGCAACTATTGCGAACGCAGCACAGCAATGACCACTAGCGTTTCGGGAAAACTTACAACGATTGCGACAATAAACGCTAAATCGGTGTGACAGTGCCGAACTCGGGAGGACAATTTTGATATGTAACAAAGCGACACGATACTGATAGTGGACAAGTGAAGCATATAGGAAGCCGAACCAAGAAATTCAGATAACCCTAACGCTTGTGAAGGCGATGCAGTAATGGCTGCAACAGAGCAAGTGGACCGAATGCTAAAATCGGAAAACGCACCGGTGACGATCAAGATAGCAAGATTCTTCCGACTATTAATAATGCGAAACAAATGCTACAATAAAAAATGCGGAATATTGAGGCATATCGGAGGCGTGACAATTTAAGGAACCATAACTATATAAAACAATAATGGTACAAATTATAGGAAATTAAACGTAACTGGAATAGCCACAGTAAACGTATTTGTGCAACTATGACAATTTTATAGTTCAGAAAATGAGGCAATTACTACGACTTGTCAAGTTTGTAAGCAACAATTTTGACGTGTTACTTTCATTTGCACTGAATGCATATATGGTCCAAAATCTGGATCACTCGGCTGTGAGAGGACAGGATTACGTGGCGCCTTCGGTGCCGTGAAAAGCAACTATGGGTTCGGCGCTTACGCAGATTTTTGAACGCACGGAACTAACTACCTATTTTTGTAGTTGGAGCATCAAATGTGCAGTTATTTCGACACAATCTTTCTATGAATAGTCAATTTTGCATACTTTCCTCCGACTATAAAGACATGAATTCTAAAAACTCAATTCTTTAGGTCATGTTAACGACTTAGCGTTTCCCAACTTGCTGCTAATTTGTGGCTAAAACATTGAAGTCATCCCAATATTAAGTGCAAAAATGTTTAGTAAGGCTGGTATTTCTAAAGAACGGACCTTATTTAGCTATAAAAACGTTCAAATGTAGTTTACATATTTATGTCATGGTGCCAGTGCTGATATTTAGGGTGACATATTTGATATACCTCCGTGATTAACGCCCCAAAACCCCATTTAGTAGGGCTGGCTTTTGAGGGGGCCGCAGTTTGGAACCCTTGGTCAAAGTGCCTTTGAGACTGCGAACAATTAAGTAATGCCAAAATTAGCAGTACTGTGGTCCCAATAGCAAATATTCTATTTCCCACAGCAAGTTTTTGATGCAAATACTTATAGGAGATGATAGTATCCTTTCGAGTAAAGCAGTCTTGGATGGCAGTATTGACAGAAGTACGGCCCGCAGTGCTGGTTTGGTGAAGAGAAAGTTATGCCGTAGCCATACCTGTTCATAGAGGAAACGGGAGATTGTACCATCTAAATCCTCTACCCCAAAATTGGGTTCTGGAATGCGCAAAATGCTAAATTCGAGCCAAATTAGGAAAATTGATGGCAAATTACAAAATTTGAGGTAAAATAGGTAAAAATGAGTATTAACAAATTTTGTAATTTGCCTACACTGACAACCTCTCACCCTCTCCGCGCCGACCGGCTGATCCACCTGGCGATCACTCCCCCTCCTCGCCGCATTGGCTAACACCCCCCTGACTTCGGACCTGCAAATGTATGCATAAGCGCGCTACTGCGTAGGTATTTATGTCATTGCTCGTGCAGCACTCTATGGAGCACAGCGTATATGACTTAAATATGTCATAGGTTAAGTTCCTCAAAGGAGTCTAAAATTCAAATATTGAAGCAGTTTTATAAATCTTTTTGCCCTGTTAATACGTTTTGTCAGCAAGCTATGCGTCAGTGACGAAAATTATGCTTTTCACTGCCCAGCGAATGAGATAAGGACTGTGCTTTCTTTTCTTTTCTGCATTGTTTTTAAATTCGTCAAGAAATTTATTATATCAGCTTGCATAATTTTTTGTAGATAGTCAATTTGTTTGTATGTTTGAGAAAGCCTTCTGGTTGGATGTGAGGCGATGAAACTCATTCGCGTCGTCATACCATGAATTTTATCAACGCGCATCATCAAGCCACATAAAGGCATATATATTTGCAGATAATGTTGTGAGTGGAGCCTTTTTTGGTGAAACAGTTTCCATTGCAAACGCGTGTTTCAAACAAACGTTACAACTACAGGCCTCCTTGCATTATGTTATTTTGTCGTTGTAATTCTAAACCCTACATCTATTGTGCTACATTGTGTATAATTATGCGTGCGTGTAACTGGTTTATGGATAAACTCATTGCTAAACGAATCCGCGAGGCATGTCGCCGTCATACGTTCTTCTCTCTCCGTTCTACTTGATGTCTCATAGCGCCCATCAGCCCCTTTTTTCCTGAATCTGGTTGCTCCGTTTTCAGTGTATTTCCTGCTTCTATTGTGGTTGCTTTACGTTTTTCTCTCTGCGTTCCGCTGCAATATTACTTCGCTCGGCCTGGTACCACCTCATCTTGCCTTGTATTGCGAAAGTCGTGACTATCTCCAGTGTTTGCTGCTCTTTTGGTAGCCTTTTGATGTTGTAGCATTTTATGCTTTCAACACGGTTAGTCGCACTGAATACCCTTGACGCCACTGCGACAACCTTTGTGTAAAGAATGTGGTTGTAAAAGCAGTGCGTGGTATGCGGCACCCGGTTGCAAGCAAAAATTTTTGTGTCCCCTATCCAATGATTTTGCCTCTCTACAAAATATAAATTTTTACGCTCAAAAAGTTTACGCCCCATACTCGATGGTTTTGCGCCCTGTATTAAATGAATTATTTTGCACTGAAATATTTTGCGCCCCCTACTAAATTTTGCCTTTAAATATTTTATTTTTTACCATTCCAAATTTCTGGTGGCATTCAAATAGCTGTTATGCGTGGAATTCGTGTTCAAGGCGTGAAAATAAATTTTATGCTTCAAAATGCTGAATGTTTGTTTTCTTGCTTGCTATGAAGCTAGAAAGAGAACGCCCGTCAGTGACCTTCCAGGGGCGGGCCCGTGTGCCCTGCCGTTCCCCCTTTCTGGGTGCCTGAAATGGCTTTCTAAATCCCACGGGTTTATGGTGCGTTATATTTATATTCTAATATTGCCTAAGCTGCGATTTTGTCATTGTCGTCGTTGCTGCTTGGCGTTGGGTTTTACACAGGGGTGTAGCGTGCCTGCCTCCCCCAGAACTCTAGCTAGGGGCACGTCCTTCGTTCTGCCTCCTCGAATTAAAATTTTTTTGTCAATTTACTTAAAATTTACCGCCCGAAGTCGGCACGTGGAAGGTGGGCAAAGTACATACATAACGGTTGAAGATTGGGCCGTCATTAAACGGTAACTCCTTACTCCCTACAGGCACATATGCCCCAAATGTGTTTTCCCAGACGTGTTTTATCTTAGCTTGCCTCACACCCAGATGTGTTTTATGCTAGACAGCCTACGGATTTTTTATCATAGCTTGCCTCGCCTCAAAATCGATCCCGGGGGCCTGAGCGATTTTGCATTTCAGTTCAATATGTCCGATACGGCATCCAGCCGTTTTTATTTTTTGACTCCGATTCTGTTTTGCTAGCCGATTTCAGGCCATAGCCGCCTGCTTTACAACGCTGCTCGCGGCCACAGTTCGTTCCATGGTTTGAATTGTACTGCATTTTGCTCAATCGTCAGCGGCTGCTCTCTTTCGACATTTATAGTTCGCAATGTAAAGCGTTTCGGAGCTGAGCCAAGCGCCGCTGTGATTATTACTGATCAGATCTCGTTCTCTGTATAGCCAGGTTCATTTGGTTTAATAGGCAGTGGTGAAACCATAGCCGTTTAAGTAGTGATATTGCCATCTGTGCTTATTTTATACTATTTGCCTTGGCGCCGTATATATAATTGTATCGAGTCTTGCATAAACATCTCGTTGTGTTTTTTCTCGTTAACACCTAATCGTCATCAACATCAATTCAGGTTGTCCGTGAGGGGCCCCCCGAATTTATAGAAATATAGTAACATAAAATCTCGGAGAACGCGCTCGATTGAAATCTTCTTACACGATATTTCAATGTTCAGTGGAAAATACAATATCTCCACTCCAATTGACATTGCTTGTAGTCGCATGGGGTCAACACGAATTTAGTGTAAACTGAATTAACCAAATTGATATGACGAAAGACACTCATTAAAATGAGTTTTTCATTCAAAAATTACAAGTCGGTGCTAAAAATATTCACGTTCAATGTATAGTTGTGTGTTTAATCAAACTGATTTGAAATACGCGATGCTTTGTTTGGTGGCATACTGCATTTGTGAAAAAGGAGATGTATAGTATATCCTAATGCTGCGTTAACGTTATAGAAGTGAAAGACTTGTCCGAGAATGGTCTAGAACATACCATCCAGTGGTATACAGTGTATACATACACTATTATAATGAAATAGATGGTGTAGGGGTCACCATCAAATTAACTATAGTGTCTAAATCTACCTATTGTTTATTAATCACGGTGTCAAGGACACCATCAAATACATTATGTAAGGCGTGTAAATAACCGGATGATGTAGCTATTATATGAATTTTGTGGTGCAGTCTGCAGCACATTATTACCAACACAACACTACCCATGTGTATGTACTATCTTAAAATCACACCAGCTCATAGGGGACAGAGGAATTATCCTCCTGAGGCTCGGATCCGTTCCCGGAGCTTTGCCAAGAAACCTTGAAGGTAGCCTGGGCTCTCTTTGGAGTTCGATACTCCCCCTCCACAACCGCAGGTCCACTACAAATTTTGACAAAAATAGGCAAAAATGGGACAAAAATTAGCCAAACATTGGAAAAATTTGCTAAGATTACCAAAAAAATTTGAAAATTTGAGTTTCCAAAAATTTCAAATATTTATTTCACACCTGACGATCTCAACTTCCCTCCGACACCATGAACCACCTGGCGACGACGACCCCCGTCGCACCCGCTATCCCCCAGAAGGATTTCGGACATCGCCCATGAAAATACCATCAGCAATATTATGGGGAAAAGGCACCATATAAAGGATGGCGTCAGAAACACCCAGGGCACTGAACTTCCATATGGTGGGTCATTTACAACGTAAAAGCCGTATAAGACTACAACACAGCCAGCATTTAAATGACATTTTAGCAATGTTTGACGCAAATCGATTCGTAATTGGTTAAATTTAGTCCAATTCTCCATGAGCAGACCCATTTTATTCTTTCGTTTTTAATTTTAAATAGCATAAGAAACCAGCCACATGGTGTATTTTCGGCTTGCATACTGAAATAACTCCAAATATTATTCGTAAAGGCACATTCTTCAGTAGTTCTGCTGCAGTGTAGCCTTTTTGTACATTAAGAGCACTAAACCAAGAAAATAATATTGTGCAATGCGCGCTCATTTTTTTTCAATTAACTTATTCGTAAGCTAGATTTAAACGCTAGTATTTACAATAATTGTTGAATATACGTCAGTCAATGTTATAGGTTATGAAAGTTAGGCATATCGGGCTATAGCAACCAGTAATACAGTATTAGCAGTTGTAACTCAATCTTTTAGTAAACAATACATTATCTTATAAAAGCTCTAATTTTTAAGAGACTGTTGTATCGTTGTTCGATTTTATAAGTAACGGCAAAAAATGCTATATATACAGTTACTGTGCTGTCGAACATGTTCCACCCGATTCGAATTAGCAGCTTAAATTCATTTTACAAAAGCTTGTACGCTCCAGATATATATTCGCTTGTCTGTACTATGATTATATATTCAAATTCAATTTGCGTGACCATCCAGCTTCCCGATGGGCAGTTACATGGTGAACAGTACCCTATTCTTGACGTACCATTAAACCACGACGGTTTCATTTATAGAGGACAAAAGTTACAGAGTATTTTGTGATTATAAAATTCTGCTAAACAATATTTAAATCAAATATAGGCAAATCCTGTTGGTAAACTGTTAGGTCGATAGACACAGTTGCAGCGGTGGTAGTGTGGGAAAGAGTTTAAACATGCGTGCACGAGATTTGAGGTCCTAGGTGAGGTAGCCAGTGGTTCGAGAGGGAGGGGATGGACCGCTTTCGGCCTTCCTCAAAAGGTTCACCGGAGAGTTATAATCCAGGGGGATAAATTTACGACATTTCTGGGACTCAAAATTTTACGTGGGGGTGTTGTGCTACCTGCCGGCGCTTTGCTCGACGGGGGTTCGACGTCTCCTGTGGTCTGTTCGAAATTAGATAACAGCAAGTTTGTTTACCAATGTCTGGCTAAGAAAAATCACACTGGCATTAAGCTAGTTAATCTACATATCCACTTTAATGGATCAAATATATGCAAATCAGCTGCATTTAGATTAGTTAATTAAAAACTGCTTTGCTTACACTGCAAATATATTGAGCCAAATTTAACTCATTTTGAGCAAATTTGACTCAATGCTTTTTGGAGTGTATGAACAGTTAAGGTTTACAACATAACCGCAAAACTTCCCAATAGAACTGAATGTTTCATTCGCATTTCTAAATTTCCAACTATATCTTATATATAATTGGTAAGTTAATAGAAAAATAGCGGGTTAGTTACTATAGATAAATTTGATGAAACAAACGTGAAACGGGATATTTCACTACCGTCAATTACTGATTTAGAACATAGCTTTCCAAGCTATAATTAAACAAAACCATATTCCTGTAAAATCTTCCATTATAGATTTGGATTATTACCCCGCCAGTCAAGTTTGTTTATTTAACCAACCTTTAATAGGAAACCGATAAAGAGATGTAAAGCATACGTGCCCGAGGTCCATTCGGCTTAGAAGCTAGATGGAGCTCCGGCGTTTTGAGCGGTGGGATTAAGCAAAAGTAATACTGAAATTTTCCGTGTGCTTCCAAATTTTTCCCTATATTTATTCCCATTTGCCCCAATATTTTCCTTATAATTTTGCAATTTTTGTCTTAAAATTACTAAGATTGTTCGCGCGACATCGGCACCCGGGGAGGGAAGGAAACGTGACGTACTCGTGTGGAGGTGCGTGGTCTAGAGGAAGATAATAAGCATGTATCATGGTTCCGACACTTATGGGGTACCTCCCTATGGGTACGTATGATATTAAGTATACACAAAAACAAAATCCTGCAATATCGGCTTTGGAAATCAAACAAACGATTGTCTATAATCTGTCGGCTGCGTTATAAACTGATACACTGTAACCGTTCCAGATATTACTTTATATGCATGTACTGCGTTCGTTTCCCATGAACTGAAATTTTCGCAATAAAGGCACAGCTTCCCTCGTCAATCCGTGCAGACTACCATGTCGGACGTTACAGTAAAGCAGTTGAATTAGATGTTATATGGCCATTATATGTCTCACGTTCCATGGCAGCGATAATTGCCAGCAGCGATGCTTCACTTATCTAATAGCTACAAATAAAATACATACCTAGTATATGCATCTAAGTTATTCCTACATCTTCCTTATTATACGTTTTCATTTTAGCATGTCTTGGCAAATTTACAGAAACAAAATTGCTGTCCAGCCAGGCAGCCACCGCTACAAGCAGAAGCATAGATACACTCAGCTTTTGCCTTGGCTGATCCTGCAATGCGATATTGGTTGCATACAGCCTGGCTATTTAAGCAGGTTCAACCGCACTAAGGCTCAACGCTTATAAATAGACAGTCGGTCGAATGGCTATTAAATGTGCATCACAATTTCTTATATGTTTAAATATGAATATAATGTTTCTAACATAATAATGCACAAAGTTTGCGTTAGAGTAACTAATAATTTATATCAACTACAAACAAATTTAAACTGTTAATTTTAAGCTGAAATGACTGTAGAGCACAACCGTCCTGAGGGTGAATTCAATTTATATACTTCCGTATACATATGTTCATTAGAACAGAGCAATTTCGACAGAACTATCGAATTGCTGATAAAGGCTGTTGAGCAGCGGTATCAATTTACGTAGGGGAGCTTAATTTGAAGACAGTTTGGTACGCTGTGAAAGTTATCGAATAAGTGCGTTTGACGTAAAGGATCCGTTTCTAAACCTTGTTCGTCTAATGTCCCTTATAGAGTTCCACTAGTACGTTAACAACACCCGTCTCATGCAAATGGGAACGCCGACAGTAACGGAGCAGGTGATCCTCTCTACTTGAGCGTGAGGGGCATAAAATGCTAAGAGCCATCTTGATTTTGGTAATCCTTCATATTAATACTCGTATCTGTAGCAACACATGTTAGGTTTGGGGTTTTGACAATCCAGTTTTTTGGCTGGGGGGGGGGGCTAGCTGAAACTCTAACTACGAAAGAAGCTTCATGTATTAAAGGAAACCTGTGCCGCTATGTAATAGTCTGGCCCAGTATGACATCGTCTCAACTTTATTGTTCATATGGACCACGGTGAATTTGCAATTCCGTTCGTGTCGCAGTCTTAGTCTCCGTATTTTGGGAATACCGGCTCTGCGTTGATGCATTCCAGTTTTGTAAGAAATACTTTAATTTATCTCTTAACGGTTTGGCTAAGAAGTGTATATTACTTCAGTTTATAGTCAGACACTGTCTACTGTCCTTCAAAAATCTGGGAAAAGCACCTTTATTTTTAATCTGCATTATTAACTCATCGTAAAAAAAAATGTCGCCAAATTTATGTTTGAAGATAATAAAGGTTATAACTTTTTTGGGTCTCATTGTGGTAATGTTTGTAGGTTCGATATAAAATTCGGGTATTTCCGCCTCGATACTGCCCCAGACTATAATCGACATTTCTCGGAATTTCATGGGAATTTGCAAGAAGAATAATTTTTTCAAATAATTGTTTTACCTTTTGGTTTATCCCAATTAATTGTTTTACCTTTTGGTTTATCCCAATTAATTGTTTTACCTTTTGGTTTATCCCAATTAATTGTTTTACCTTTTGGTTTATCCCAATTAATTGTTTTACCTTTTGGTTTATCCCAATTAATTGTTTTACCTTTTGGTTTATCCCAATTAATTGTTTTACCTTTTGGTTTATCCCAGTTAACTGTTTTACCTTTTGGTTTATCCCAATTAATTGTTTTACCTTTTGGTTTATCCCAATAAATTGTTTTACCGTTTGGTTTATCACAATTAATTGTTTAACCTTTTGGTTATCCCAATTAATTGTTTTACCTTTTGGTTTATCCCAATTGTTTTACCTTTTCGTTTGTTCCAGTTAATGGTTTCACCGTTTGGTTTATCCCAATTAATTGTTTTAACGTTTAGTTTATCCCAATTTATTTTTTTAGTTTATCCTAATTAATTGTTTTACCTTTTCTTTTATTCCAATTAATTGGGATAAACCAAAAAGGTAACAACAGATACTAACCGAAC
>JASANE010004512.1:0-71846 GCA_030248225.1 Trileptium ribeirensis
ACTTACAGCTAGTTAGCATTTCGAAACCTGGTTAAGTTGACGTCTTTGTGGACTTGTGACGGTTACTGTACAATTGGACTCTAACGTTAATCACAACGTAGACTTGGAGAACAGCGACTTTTTCGGCGCTACTGACGGACCGATGGAGGACACTACGGACTAGGCCCCGACCGGCTGGGACTGTCGGCGAACGGCCGCTAACGCCTCCTCCACCTCGGCCCGCCGGACATTCGCGTGGTGGAGAAATTGCCGAGTCGTTCGGTTCGAATATGAACGCTACGAACGCTATTTTACACCACCTATCCACCCAGCCTACCGACCCTCCAATGATAGTGCTAAGGGATATGCCAACTTTTGACGAGAAACCTGGAGGTCAGGATTTTGAGGACTGGGTTCGGAGGTACATCCTTCTCACTCAACTCCAATGGTTGGAACGATCGGCGAAAGTTGATTTGTGTACCCGCTCTCTTGTGTGGATCGGCAAGGGAGGTTTTCGACGGCCTCCCACCGGGAAAGCGCCAAAGTTTTCTATTATTCGTCGCTAACCTACGTTTGCTGTTTTCGTCTTCTCGTCGACCTGAGAATTCATTATCAGGACTTTGCACTCGACAGGAGGGAGCAAATTAACCAGTCGCTATGTATGGTCTGGAGCTGCAAAAGTTGTGTGATCGTGCCTTCCCCACATGGAGGATGAGCAAAGGGACACTATGCTCCGTATGTTTTTCCAAGTGGGGTTTACGACTCGAGGTGCGCAGACAAGTCCTTAGCCAGATTCATGAGTGTGAGACATTCCGGGATACTGTGTCTTGCTAAGCGGTACGAAGATGCTAATGCTGCCTGTTCCAACCTAGACGTTTCGGTCACTAGTAAGCCCAGTACTAAAACAGTGAACTCGTTGCTTGAGGAAGGAGGCGAGGGTCTGATCACACAACTGCAGACCATGATAGAGGAACACACGCAAAGCAAATAATAGAATAGTGATACGATTAGTCGGCTGTTGGACGTGATCGATAAAAGAGCTGAAAACACGCACCAGCTAAATGCACTCGCGCAGCCGTTCGTACCTGCTGTTGCCGCCGCACCACCACCACGCGCGCTGCCGCCGCAGATCACTCGCTATCGTTGCTGGGAGCCAGGGCATGTTATGCGTGATTGCCCGCATCCGCCACGCTATCCACCAGCCGCTAGCAATGCACCGCGCAACGCTGAGTCCGTGTCGGTTTACGTTTCTAGCACAGTACGCCGAGAGCCAAGACAGTACCAACCGAACTACGGAGGAGCCTATCCATGAAACGACAACTTTGCGATGGGCCGTGGAGTTCCCCCACGTTTTGAGACCGGAGTCAGGGTATCGAAATAACCCAGGATGGAATATTGGCGGAAATCGCCAGAACTTGTACCAACCAGGATATCAGCCAAACTGTCCACCGCCAGGTTTTGTCAATCATAATCGTGGAGACGGAGACTACACAGCCAACCAATAACTCGCTATGCATAACAACAGGTCGGAAGGGACAGGCCAAGGATATACGAGGGTCCCAAATGAGCGACCTCAGTTTGAGCGCGGGATAGGCCCCCAGAAACAGTTTAACCGCCCTTATGCTGAAGGCGGTGGAAATACAAATCGGTGGCGCTCTAGAACGCCGCCGATACGAGTTAAGTCTGCAATGCGTCACAAACTAGTGGGAATCGAGACCCCAGCCCAGCCACGATCCATAGATTAGAAGTCCTCAGTCTCGGCATGGTCCAAGACAAACTAGGATACAGTGCACCGACTGGCCGCGTGAACGCTATGACACTACGGACGAACCTCAATATGACGATGACGGATGCTTGATGAACAGGAATGATGACGACATGGACGACTCCGGAATGAGGGAAGGGTTCGTTGAGAGGCATTTGAACGTGATCGCGACTGCTCCATGGAATTTGATGCGCGTCTCCCTCGGAGTTGTGGTCCGTTCCAGCCGATCGATGGTTCTGAGCCTATGACGTTGAGCCCGACGGACGCAGACAATGAACCAGTACTTGGACCAATTCACTAGCACTGTATATAGCACTGAAAATTTAAAATATCAAAAAGAGGGTTACTTTAGAGAGGGATTGTACATGTCATGTGTGGATCTACCTAACGCAGGTCTCGGTCCACTTGTATATATGTCCGCAAGCGGATTAAAGAGCGAATCGCGCGACCGATCGATCAATCGAACCATCCGGCCATGCGTAGGCCTGGAACGAACGAACGAACCTTAACGGCAATGGAAGGTAGTAATGGTAGTGTTGAGATTTGTGAAGAAATGGAAACTGGATACGTTGAAAATTATAGGTTGAGTGATCACAAAGGGAAGAGTTGATTTTATAGTCGGTAGTATCCAGGGAATCACCTCAAGGGGGAATTCCGGATCCCTCAGCTCTTTGGAGATGACTGAAGAGAATGTGGATGAGGATGATGTTGTAGTTGAGCCATTGTTATTATTTTCCTCCTCTGAGACTGGCCATCCTAGAGTGTGTGTGGAGATTGTTAATGATGTCGATTATTCCGGCAAGGAAGCCGATGATGATAATATGGCTCAGGAAGATGCGGACTTATTCGCGTCGCCGTGTAAGGCGCCCATGAAGCTTTTAGAGGTCGGTGAACGACCAGTGATGAGGGAGGTTAAGTTAGACGATGTAGAGGCTTCATCAGAGTCGCCTAACTCTAGTTCCGCTCTAAATTATAGGTCGTATGATGTAGTATGTGGGCCGGACCGCCGCGCGGGTTGTCCCTTGCGAATGTGTGAGAATTGTGTGTCGTATGAACCTGCTGAATTGCCTAAGTTAGGACGCGCTGGTAGCCTTAGTGAACTATTGGAAGATGATAATGGAAGTGAAGTTGATGTAATTGAATGTTATTTTGTACCGGCGAATAATAATATTGATGTACTTGAGGTGACTTTCCCGACCGCATTGACAAGGGGTTCCACGATCATTGGGTCCTTCCTTGATGCTCACCGGGGCCGCCCTTGTCACCCGTATCATTGTGGAGGTAGTGAAAGATTCGCGACCGTTGACGCCGAGGAAGCAGGTATGATCGTTGGGGCTGAAATAATTGCCCGGGGTCTGCCCAGATAAGGGAATGTTGATGGCGGGGTGGCAAATGAAGACCGTCCATCACATTATGAGGATCCCGTTACGCCCACCCTTGCTGAAGCGCGCAGTGACGTTCCCTATGCTGAGCTAAGTTCTTTCATTGACTTACGTGATGAATCTGGTGTTATTGATGATATTGCTGATCAGAAGTGTGGTGAATTGGGGGAGTAGATTGAACTCCTATTTGAACAGTACGGATCCCATGCGAGGGATGCGAACTGTACAGGCGATGCGAGTAAGTGTTATCTAAGTCAGGGCGCCCTATCAGATGTTAGCAAGAGTGGTATGGCACTAGGAAATAAGCTTGAGTCCGATGTGGTAAAGACGCCAGGGGACCTGGTCGATAGTTTCGGTGAGGATGGCGAGGATGAACTCGACGAGGACCAATTACTGAGCGACGAAGAGTTTTAGGCGAATTGGGAAGATCCTAATGCCGATTGGTATAGACGTGAACCCACCCCCGATGCACGAGAGTGGCACCGGGAAGGGGTGTGGGAAACGCGCCGCAACAATGAACTACCGCGAGTACCGTCAGACGACGGCATTGATTTGAGCTTGCGAATGAGTCAATCGTCCATCCGTTCCGAGGACGTCGAGTGTACTGGCAGCGAGGATGGATCAAGTGAAACCACTGGTGAGGATAGCGATACTAGTGAGCCAAGAGAAACAGGCGAGCCGAATGTGCTCTTCTGGATAGCGACAGTAGTACTGAGGATGAATCCTATCGAAAGGTCGCCTTGTATGCGCCTGGGTAATTTAGGTGATTCACCCTGTACAGTATTTCAAGTAACATTATGGGCCCGTCGAAGAAGTGCCTTGTATGCCCTCGGGTAATTCGGGAGCCCGCGAATGGAACCAGAGACAGCCGAGGATGAATCCGTCGAAGGGACACTAAATATGTCCCCGGGTAATTCGGAGGAATCCGTAAGTATAGTCAGCGAGCCTTCAAACGCGTGTATAGGACGAAGAAATTTGCTTGACTTTGTGAGGAACGCCAACGACGAACGGTTACGCCGACTGGACGACGGGAAATCTGGAAAACAGCAAATCGGGAAATTGGAAAATCGGGAAATCGGGAAATTGGGAAATCGGGAAATTGGGAAATCGGGAAATAAAGAAAACGGGAAATAGGAAAATCGGGAAATTGGGAAAACGGGAAATCGGGAAATTGGGAAAGCGGAAAATCGGGAAATTGGGAAATCGGGAAATTGGTAAAACGGCAATTTGGTAAATCGGGAAAACAGAAATTGGGAAACGGAGAAATTGTATCGGAAAATTGGGAATCGGGAAAACAGAAATGTAGCGAAGCGAGTCCTAATGGGTATGACATTTTTCTATTTCTCCAACGATGACCTTGTGTAATGGTTAGCACTCAGAACCTAGGACTTCACTTACTACACAAATATAATAAGTACCTAGCTTAATATTACTAAGATAAATAATAGTACGGCAATAAAATAATAAACTGACAAGGTGGATCTAAGGATCCGACTAATAAATTAATATTAATGCTCGAGCAAACTTTATGAACTACAAGGTGGATCCTTCGATCCGACCTAAGCTTTGACTTAAGCTTAGCTCAAACTAGTCAATATATTTTATCGGAGCACCCCTGTGCTCTCAATAGAAAATTTTTGGAGCAGCCCTCTGCTCTCAGGAGGAAATTTTTCGGAGCAGCCCGTCTGGTCTCAATAACCCAAGAAAATGTGGAGCACCCCGTGTGTTCTCAAAGACCCACTATTATATAGAGCACCCCTGTGCTCTCAATAGTTTATTTTTCGGAGCAGCCCGTCTGCTCTCAATAAACCCCAAATTTTTGTTAAACTCGGAATCAGCGCTAAGTCTTAGCTTTATGTAACTACTGCTTAGCTAGAACAGTGTTAGATAACAAGGTACCGTGTGGCAGTTAAGCTAAGAAAATATAATTAAAGTGACTACTTACTCTGAGATCTCCGATCGCGACTGACTCGCTGATCGAACGAGAACTCAGCTTGTATACGCCTCAATCTAGGCTAGCGAGATCTGGAGAACGAGCTCAAATTCCGTGAAATTTGATGTAATTTTAAATAATAAATTTTGCAAGGCACTAAAATATTTTAAAACTCTACCACGCAGCAAGCATTATTTAAACTTGACATTTCAATTCAATGTCTTAAGAGTTTACTACTATCACAGAATATTTATTTTGAGAATTATTAGGTGCAATTTTATTCGTAAGATTGTAAGATCAATAATAATAAAAATAAAAGATCTTATATTTTGACAAAAATGACATTTTGTTTAGAAAAAAAAACAATATTCATAGCCCCATTCGGGCACCTTGTCTGTAAAAAGGAACCTTCAGCACGGCAACAGAAAAACAATATCAGCATTTATTTGCAATAGTAGGTCGCTGGTGTACAACGGTGAAAGCAATTATATATTGTACGCGATTTAATAATTAGTAAATAATACGATGCAATTATACCATCAAAATTAGCTGAGTTAAAATAAACAAGGATGGCTTAAAATACACCATCTAAACCCCTTATCACTTCAACTTACTAGTTATAGTTCACACCTACATGACTCATGATCAAATGGCTCTTTAGTTGCTACAATAAACATTCTTTATATACTACTGCCTTGCATTGCATATCATGTAATTAAATATTGCATTTCAAAGTAAGAATACAATATAGTGCGCTGCCATCGAAGGACTAACTTCCAAAAGTTTAATTCTATGTGTAGGCACAGCACACCCATTTTCTATCTACTCAAAATCTCAAACGCGGCGTTATAGTCCCCGTACCGGTTTAGTCAAGTTATAAAAATACTTCAGATAAAGCTAGCCGTCCATGGTAGTTAAAACAATTAAGCCTTGTAGTCTTGGCTTACAAATGTTAGACGTATATAACATACTTACATAGACCAACCAAAAGAATCCAACCAGAGCACAACTACCTACCCAGGCGGTAAAAGAACGCAAACAAATTACGTGGATGTGGTAATTAACAATAAACAATACAGCCAACGTGCGCACTGACCAAGTGATATAATGTGATGGTGACGTCGTCAGCTGATATCGACACGAACTAAAAGAAATTATAGAGATAATTTTTATTTGGCATCCATTAAACAACCACGCACGTGTTTAAGTACTATTCACACAAATTATTTTTTTTACTTTAATACTTTACACTGTAGTTCATATTTAAATGGCAGCGATGTAAATTTAAATTGGCAAGATCTCTTGATTTCAATAAGAAAGATTACAGCCAACGGTCAGCACGGAAAACTAAGCGTTGCAGGTTAACAACCTTTAAGCTGCTAAGATAACTAGGTTTAATAAATATTTCATTAAGACCGAAACCTTTTTTCGAGAGAAGTCGGTTTTAAATAGTAAGTGAACTACTAGATATTGCATATCGGTTGGGTTAGCAACGTCACTTCACTAGGATCTTACATGTTTACATTAACTCAGCAACCATTTCCAAATAATATCTAGTAATAGCAAAATTACAACAAGCTTCCCAAAAACACACGCCTTTCCCTTATGAAGAGATTGTTTTCTGTGTTATTTATTCTGCAAGCTTTCTATCTAAGAGAAGGAAAGTTCGATAAAATTTACCAACCAATCCCATGTTATAAATGGCAGCAGTTCAACTTTCAACGTTACAGTCCAAAATATGCGGTTTTATAAATCTATAATCTTCTGTGGCTTCTAATGGTCATTTTATCGACGTTCACCTCATTTGACATAACTCACAGAGTAACTGACTGCAGACTTGTCCGTAACCATTTTATAGCTTATATAGTGTGGTGCAGCAGTTATAAAATAACTGCAGTATTTAACCTGAATAAGGTCTTACATTGAGGCAAAACCAGAGGTACGGACAAGATTAAACCAAATAGGTCGTAAAAGTCATTCAAAATTTATTAGATTTAGATTCAGGTGAACCAATTACAAACACCGTACGTTTTGAAATCAGGTTAAATAGAAAAAAGCCGTGTTCACATTGTTCGAACCCATCCGTTCCGAACAATTCACTGCTTGCGGTCTCATCCGATGGGACAAAATTCTACACGTTACTGTATACGTTTGTATGTCTGTATTTTTGCACACAGGATTCGATTCGACTCAAATGAAACTGGTTTATCGGATCGAATATCAATATGAGATACCCTAATACTTTGCGAAAACGACCTAGTGAGTGTGTATATAACAAAATGGGACAGAAGTTTGGTACGTTTTTTGCTTTACAAAACTTAACAAACTTATAGCAAAAATATCATTACGGAAAACTAACCTTATTGAGACGATTAGCACCACACATCTGCAATAGTGAACACGAATCACCGACCAACGATATCGGCAGCTATGAGTCAAAAGCCTAGCACGATAATTCGTTATAGCAGGCTATATGCAAATTTCGCTAATGATCCAGGCAGATTCAATTTACCCACTGGTAGGAAATGTTTTGAATTAAATAACAAGGCGGGCCAGTAGCTTTACGCAACGTGGATACAAACAATTGCGAATTGTCCAGGGAGCATGAAGCAGCTGCTTTATCGGGTTAACCCTCTGCTTCTTGACAATATACGGTACACACAACATCAAGCCAATGTGCCTACTAAGCGAAAATTTCCTGACTGAATTGCCAAATGACACTTACCTAGTGCTACTGGTTCACCAAAATCTATAAGCATCCTGATGGCGCTTGTCACAATCCGCACCTGGGACAATGAAAAATTCCTCAAAACATTAAATTTTGTTCAGAGATTATGTTCTGGTTCAGAAAATCCAGCATGAACATAAGCTTAATATTAGCTCCAGTCATGTGATCTGGAAGAAACTGAAATTTGCTGAAGTTTGAACGAAATTTGCCACAAAATGTGAATAAAAAGTTTGCCGGAAAAATATTAGCAATGACACTACACTAAGTCTTATGATCTATGTGATGATATCACAAACTAGAGATTTCTTATCGCCTACAATTAAATACCGGTGATACCGAATACAACTGTTAATAGATCTCAGATTTTATGATTCAACAGTTCCTTTTCACGAAGGAAAGCTCTTATAGTCAAATGTATTTTCACCGAGATCGCTAAAGCACACCAGGAGTAACACTGAGTGAAACCGATCCGACGATCCACTGCTGCTGAATTGTGATTAAAAACAAAACAGTGAACCCTTTGTACTATCTATGTGACTTTAATTAAATGATACAGGCCCTGCTACCCACGTAATTGGGAATATCATTGGTTCAATTTTATTAGCCTCGAACGTTGTCTCCAAACATTAAAATTTTAAACTGTCCTCCATCGGTAGGCCAAGGCAAATGCGTTTTACGTTACGCCCTTCAACAAAACAATCGCGCCACAGGCATTTTTTTCAGTAAATCCTAATGATGTAAAATGTAGTTGATGTAAAAAACCTTTATCTCTTCTCTGGCGGTGTTGTGCTCGTGCTTTAATTCATCAGTCCTCAGTCCTACTTGCGCCTGAGTTCATTATTATTATTTTTCGCAAACAATATCGGAAGCGAAGTCTATATAGTACAACACGGATTTCAAGGTAGACCCGTCAAAAACATTCTGATATAAGTTACTTAAAAACATATAACACGACCGTTCTCCATTAAAGTAAAAATCTTAACTCTCTCGTATTTTTCACCAAATTTTCTTTCTATATCCGAGGTCGTTGACGCATTATCATGCCCCGATAAAAACATAGTATTCACCTTCATAGCTGGCCTAGAATTATTTTTCAAATCCAGAACACGGGAGCACAGTACTTTTTATTTAAGTAGCTAACCAATATTTCACATAGTTTTAAATATCCCGTTCAACAATAGCATACATGCATACAACAAAACAAAAAAAATAACATAACTTCAACTTAGTCAACAAACGTGACTTGTTTTTAGCGAGATATAAAAAACTAGATGCATTGCCGAAACCACAGGCCTAAAGTTACTTTTGACGGCTAGCTAAACGATACAAAACATATGCTGATACTTAGATCCATACCATCATCCTTGTCAAAATAGGCTCTTTTCTTGAAAAGCAACTGCCAACAGCACTTAATTTAATTGCTGGTATGAAATCTTAAGTAATTTGTACCATGAGAAAATTTTTACTCAGCGCATTAGCGATTAAAACTTCATAGACAACTGTATTTCAATCCAGGTTAGAAATGTGCGTTAAGGTACCTGTGCTTTTGTAACTGCAGCATTATTTTTTAGGTGTAAAACACAATTAATGATACATCGAAAATAATACGTAATCATTCATGCGGCCTGGGGATAGATATTGCGATACAGTGTAGCATTGCCGCAGTAAGGGCGAGAAAAGGAACTAATCTATTATACAAATAGTAAATGGCAATAATTTTTTGGTCTGTTTAAATTTGACACATTCTTGCTTTGTTTTCTTAATAATATATGCACTGTTTTTTCAAACACCTAGTATTACGATATGCTTCGCGAGATGTGACCTGTACGATTTATTTGCAACATAGTAGAAACAAATCCTAACAGGTAGTGCAGCAGAATGGCAGACTAAAATGAACTTAGTAACAAAATTAAATTAAAATTTCGCGAAATATTTTCGAAAGATACCACTAAAATAAGATGTGGTTAAGCCAAGATAATAAACTAACCGCTAAGAATCACTACGGTTGTAAACCTAACCAACATCAACTTTAACATTTAAAACCCTGGATACAAAACCGAGAACTACTTGTCTGCATACATGTAGTTGCAAAACGTTTGTAATTATTTTTTTATTTTTTTTAATAATTGTTTTTTGTATAATCTCTGATGTGCAACTGCTTGATTTATTATTACTTACAGTAAAAAAACGTATTTTCTGAGATCTCAAAAATAAGTTGATTATAGCAAATGTTTTTTCCTGGAAATGTTTAAGTCAAAGATAATGCGACGATCTCCACCACCAATCTTCGGCAATATAAAAATGCGTCAGTTTATTGTCTTCGCTCAACATCAACTGCAACGGTAGTCATAACATAATTATTGATCTTCGCTCGAAATCCAAGTAGCAAGAATAAAATCAGCCATTGGCAAAGCAGCGGCATTTTTTGAGTCGAACGTAGCACACAACACGTGGCATAAAAGCACTTGTTTGATACAAAGAAATGACGAAATGCTTAAAATAACACTAAACGTATAAAAAATGCAATATTTTCTGAAATAACATCCTTCTTAAAACATTTTGCTTAGCAACTCTTAATATAAAAATATTATTGAAACACACAAAGTACGCTATTGTCCCGGATCAATCAAATGAATTGATATGTTAACGATATAGGCTAAGGCTTGTGCTTAATTGGAAATTGGCGTAACACCATAATCCAGGCAATACTTGATCTAACTTGGACACCATTCTACTCAACCGAGAATAAGGTTCGACTGTGTATATATACATACATACCTGCATGTACACATATACACATACATATGTAAAAGTAAAAAAACGTTCGAATTATATATCGGCTGAGAATTGATCGGGCAGGGGGCATAGTCGAAAAAGGCCTAAAAAATTTGCTTAACGCTAATACTAAAATTGATCAATCTTGTTCCAGTTTCTTTTATGAACAGTATTAGATAGTCTTAGTGTACACACATTTGGCAAAACAAATAATAAAAAAATCTTCTCTAAATATTGGGCGCATTTTTGCTTCAAATTTTGTGGTTAAAATCTTAATTTGAGGCTACACTTTAACAACGAAATTTCTAATCATATGTGGCAGTTCAAAGTGTTTACGTATGCAACGCTTATAACGTAAATACGACACAGTCTCAAGCGTAGACGGATTTGATTTTTTTTGGAAAACTGAAATTTTTTTAGTTTCACCATTCCGGGCTTTTATGGCGAGGCCTCATGAGCCACTTGCCACGGCATTAGCCAGTAAAACATTATCAGGGAATCAAGAGTTGTAAAAATCCGCTGCAATCAACCTCGCGCACAAGGATCACTATATTATACAACGAGAACAAAACACGTTCCGCAAAATGCCATAGTATGACGGGATTATCATACTACTATTCACTACTAAGTACAATGCGAACTTGGTCATGCGTAAACACCGCAGAGCACCTCAGATGTATGTTATTATTATTACACGACGTTTCGCATTGACGGGATGGAACCACAGAAACATACAGAGTTTTTTTTAATTAAAATAAATCTGTACACAATTTTGGTATTCCTTAACAGAACGTGGCCTTATAGTGCGCTAAAAGTGTACAGAATTCCCAATCTTGCGACATTGATATCACCAATAATACTCGCGTTACGCATACATTTATAGCAAGAAAGTTAGTTGCTCTGTCCATTTTTTAAACTTTATCATTGAACCGTATGGTAGTCTGTTCTTCTGTGGAAAACGTTCAAAATGTCACATCGTTAAAGAGCAGAATAAGTACTGTGAAATCACGATTGCTACATATCAGACATTATACTTTTCAAGCTATAACGGTTTAGTGAACTAAACTAATCATAGTAAACCGAATCAACGTAGAACGCTTATAATTTAAATAAGTTACTTTGTCTACTCGTCAGTTTTCGCATCCAAGCCGTGAGCCCTCAACGATGGATTTTCATTTTTATCGAGTATGGTACAACAACAGAAGGCTGCAGTACAAATTTCATCAAATTTATATATACTCGATAGTACGGTTACTGATTACTGTCCCTTAGGTATGTCTCACACAAGGCGTGTATTTGTTGATTTATTTATGCACAACTAATATATTTGATTTTCGCGATTTCAGTGCGCATTCACAATGGTATTCAATCTGGAGTGTTTGTTTAAAATATGGTGTCTTGCATGGCGCGGCTATATCCGACGTGGTATTCATAAATTTGAACTAATTCTTTGTGTCGGATCCACAATTAATATCATCAAACCGTTGTATGATTTGAAGATATTTACATATTTTCAGGTGAGAATATATATTAATGCGCATAATAGTTCGGTTGCTGTTTACAGTGGTATTTGTATGTGACAACATAAAAGATGTAAACTGCAAGCTCTGTTTTAGATTTGATAGTACAGTTTACTTTATATATATTTTATACTATAAAATATAGTCTCGAAATCATCTTGGAATAATACTATTTAGTGGTTATTATATTTATAAATTTTGATAAAATAAAATTGTTCTAAAACTGAAATGCAGATGACCAATTTATACCAATTTTGAAATTTTGCCTCTGGTTTAATTGCACCTTTATGGTTACGGAATGACAGGCCCATAATGCCAGCTATGAAGGGATGACCAAGAAACATTCTAGAGTATGGCAAATTTACTATTTTAGCTATTAATCTTTAATGATTTCTAGAACAAACCCGCAAATGTGCTACATTGTTCTGTGTAGATATTCACTGTTTTGCTAAAATGTATTCAAATCCTTTTACCTAAAAATTGCGCATTTCACCTAAACCCAATTCATGCAAATATACAAACAAAATAAAGTAAAAATAAAAAAAATAAGAATATAATTAAATAAAATAGGCGTCAAACCGCTCTTTAATGTTAAGAGGTAAGAAGTTGGCAATATACTGTTGTTTCGGCAAAGTTCTATCTATACTGGTTACGTTAATTATCAATTTCAGGTGTTTCGTGTAGTACGCCTTATCAAAGCGTCACCTATGTTGGAAGATTTCGTTTATAAGGTAATATATAATGATTTGAGTGATTGATTCAGGATAGTAAAAATATACTAGTGTAGTATCCTAACTTGCTGCTTAATTCTGGCGTTTGACATTAACGCAGATTTCAAGCATAGCGCAAACTAAGTATGTCGCGATGCGTAGACCTACACACGTGTTGTTATTTGTTCACCTTGCGATATTCCATCAGGAACCAAGCAACATGTCCTGGATAGCCTCCGTTCTCACCAATGCCATAGGGGTTCGATCTGCGTTGCCGGCTTAACTTTGTCAAACATTGCACGATACACGAACAATCTGAGGCGTTAAACGTTAATCAAAAATTTTCAGTTATTTTACTAACCCTTTCATGCCCAAGTCTGCCAATTAGTATTAGTGTATATTAGCAACGCTTGGTGCAGATTATGTATGTTGTGATGCGTACATTTACATGTACGTGGTTATTTTCTCACTTGCAAGATGTCTTAAGTAACCGAGTAGCAGGTCCCATAGCTCAGTGGTTTGCGCATACCGTTCTTACCAATTCGATCGAGATTCGTTCCGCGGCGCAAACTTGAATTTGTCAAACATTGCACGATACACAAACTAGCTCGGGCGTTAAAGTGTTAATTGTTGGAACAGCCGCATTGATAATGACAGCAGCCAATTTCCGGACAATGTTATCACTATCAACGATGGAATTCTGGCTAGTATTATTAAATTCAGCGAGATATTTCCTATCAAAATAACAACTTTCATAGCGCGATTTACAGACAACGTTATCGCTCTCAGCGGGGAATTTCCTGACAATGTTATCACTTCACCGAACGTAGAATAAATACAACTTGTAGCACGTGTATTTCGCGAAATGTTTAGCTCTAAGCTAGACAGGTTCGGAGCTGCAGGTCCAAGCTTATATATTCCGAAAGACGCCGCATGAAGTTGACTAAGCTGAGGCACCTACATTACGGATAATTGATCACAGTTATGTTCATGTCAACTGCAAAAATATCGAGACAAAGTTGTGAGAAGTTAATAGCCAGTAACATTTCATATTGTAACGGAAAAATCAACAGAAATGAGTTTTCGAGGCCCAACTATCGATAACATACAAATTATACAACGTTGCATGCATTGCATTATATGCACATTGACTTCGCTAAAAATCTATAGTGTAAAAACTTGATAACATTATGAAAACCCCAGCAATGCTAATTACAATGAACACTCGACAAAAAATTAGTAATGTTGAATTTTACATTAAAATGCGTGCTTCAACTAAGTACACTAACTATGTTTGTACTGCCATTGAATAAAATTTAAACATAACATGACCATATAATATAGCGGTGTAAATGGTAAATGGTCATTTGTGTAACGCTTCCATCGATATCGACAACAAATATGCAATAGCAATCATCGGCCATATTACATTTTACGTGCAATAACTAGCAACCACATATACATACATTGCTCAGAAGTGACGACGACATATACATTGTGGGTTTGCAGTAAGTGACAAGCTGTGAATTATTTTAGCTATTTCTGCAACTTTGTACAATTTTTTTATTTCAGATCTTTGGTCCTGGACGTAAGCTAGGCGGCCTGATACTATTCACAATGGCTCTGCTTATCATTACGTCAAGTATATCACTACAATTGTTTTGTTTCGTACAAGGACTCGAGCGATTTAGAACATTTCCTGAGGTGAGTTATGGAAAAGACATTGAAAACAGCTATAATTGTTTCGTTCTACGGATTTTACAAGTTATTGCTCGATAGAAAGTCCATACAATAGAGCAAGCGCTCAATCTGTTGATTACTGATCGGCGTTTAATGTAACCGTGTGTTAATGAACGCTGCTGAAAAATCATCTTGCCTACTCTAGGACATTGATTTACAAAATTTCAATATAAAATTTAGCTTTACGCATTTTAAACTTCTTTAGTATTTTATTAAGGATATACGGATTTTAAGGAAGAAATCTCCATACTTTGGCAGCACAACTTTTGGGAGCAAAATAATATACAAATTGAGCAGAATTTCTAAGTTAGTGGAAAATTTGGCGTTGTTTTAAAACATGGGACCTGCACCACTCCTGCTTTTCAGAAAAGTTTATGTGCTTTTAAAATAAATATACGCTGAGAAATTAATTATTCTCTCTTTATAAGCGCACGTTTCTTTTCAACTGACCACAAGCTTGTTTAGTAAACTACTAATCTTGGTTGTGACAAGTTCAAAGGAGTTTAGTAGCTACGAATTTGAATGATTATATAAAAAACACAATAACGTACAAAACTAAATTTTAATCAAAACGGTCGGCTATGATACAGTTATATAATTTGAAACACACCTAGCCAGACGTAGGTTTTAGCCATTCGTAGACTTATCATGTAAACTTCGTAGACTTGATGACATCACTATTAGCACCAGTAATACAAAAAAAAATTTCCCAACTGATCGAATAATCTTTTGCGGCTTTTTGCGCCAAACGAACGCCAAGATTTTGAGCTCTCATAATCGACTTACGCAAACAACTAAGCTATGTTGGAGCTGTTGCTTCTTCTTTAGAGATCCTTTCTGTAAGCGAACGAACAACAACGCTCTTGCAATCGCGCGAAACACTGTAAGCAAACTTAACACAGCGCATCGCAATCTGCGCTCTTGCCAATTGACGGCATTGGACAATGAATCAAAAGGTTAGTATATATCTAGGGAAGCAGCAGGATTGTATATATAGTTGTATGGGCGTAGCGAGAAGCTGCTTCATGGAGGGGCATCAGATTTGCTAGGGTGTCCATCTTAAAAGCAACTTTCACTGTTAACTTAACACAAAGCGTCGCAATCTGCGCTCTTGCCAATTGACGGCATTGGCCAATGAATGAAAAGGTTAGTATATATCTAGGGAAGCAGCAGGATTGTATATATATTTACATGGACGTAGCGAGAAGCTGCTCCATGGAGGGGCATCAGATTTGCTAGGGTGTACATGTTAAAAGCAAATTTCACTGATAAGCGTAGACTTTACGTTTCTCATATATTTCAGGTGGGCGAATGCTGCACAGAGACACACCTCTCCCCGTGCCCCCCATGGCTACGTCTTTGTATAGTTTCAATTGAGCTTCATAGTCGTTGGCGTATAAATTCAAGTGCTTGTGGTAGCTTAATCTTTAATAGCGTTGTTTCTGCTTCTAATATGAACCACTAGACCATTCATGTTTGCTTTTGACTGTGTTGGTATGTATTGATTTTTTTGGCTTTCAGGCGCTCATGTCAATGTTTCAAATCTTGACGCAAGAAGGATGGACTGAAGTTGTTATCGAGAGCATGCGAATGACAGGAGATACTCTTGCACCGGTTGTGGCAATCTATTTCCTGGTGTATCATTTGTTTGTAACATTGGTAAGCGGAGCCGTGCTTTTTTATTAACTTTAAATCAAACTATTTCACAAGCCTGTTTTCTTGTACTTCTCAACCAATTTCACTGTGGTGGTTGTATAACGTTTATTCGATGTAAAAGTATCTGCTTTAATGTAACCTGATTTAGCTGTTGTTCCTCATGTTATAGTAAGCAGCCACATCTTTTGAGATACGAGAGATCTGAATTTGTGCAGCGCTTAGAGGTCAACTCCCGACTCGGTATATTTTTGAGAACAATATCTTTCAGCTAAGGTGTGTGTTTTCGAGCAAACTATGCGAGGAATACTGACTAACTGAGTCGAATAGTTCCAAATCATCTTGACATGTTGATCGATAAACGAGTTATCACCGTTTTGTAATTTCAGTTATCACTCACAAGTTTGGTAATATTTCTGAGTCCCTCTGCAAACTGAACAACGGATTAATCTGCATATCGAACTGTTTATACGATTAAACATTTATTGAGAAAAATTTTAAAATTTTAAAAATTTTGGGTACCTCAAAAGAGATCTAAAATTCGTTTTTTAACAAATATAAATGCAATTAACTTTTTGTTCCGCTACACCTTTAAAATAGAACAATGACGGAGGTTAATCGAATAAACAACACGATTAAACTGTCTCATTCTAAATACTTCATAATATGCAACGGGTCATGTTTTCGATGTCATGGTCAATTTCTGGAATCACTGAACGGTATATATTTTAATGCTATATTTCGAAATGTGAACTTCAGGCGAATAATCGCAGAGTAAATTTTTTCTTAGATATATCGAGGTCGACAACTCAAAATTATATTCGTTCTAAAATTGTTTTGTACTATGTAATTATCTCAATTCAGAAGTTATTTTGTAACAATATGCCCTATACTAAACTACGAATAGATAGTGTGCTTTAGCCGCATTCCAAGACATGTGGTATTAAATCAGGTACGGCACGTGTTTAAAAGCTGTATTAGAAATACGTTCTGTGCCTGCGGCATCGTCGGGGCGGATGGAGTGGAGGCGCAGGGAACGGGGGGCGGGTAGAACACTTATCAGACGAATGCAGTAGCCGAGGCCTAGGATTTTGTGGTTCGGTGTTGGGGCTTGAAACCCTCTACCCTCTATGGGCATGTATGGAAACACATAAACACAGCATTTCATTTGTTAATCTTTGGCTAACAAGCTGTCTTGGAAGACCCCAGCAGATTTAGAAAACTTGACTTATGAGTTGTTACTAGCCGAGCTCACGAGTATTTTCAATGACAACGAAAGATGTATACACTAGCATAGCAATAGCGCGCTATTAAATTTATTAAAATTTTTTGGAGACACGGAACAATTTTAAAGTTAATATTTTCATTTTTATAGAGATAAATTCAAGCTGTCAACCTATTATTTCAATTTAAATGCGGTCGAGGAAATGTGATTCGTTTAAAGGGCACCATTTTCCGTTAGCTAAACTAAATCCGGTGGTCGGATATGTAAACATACTCTATGATGAGCAAATTGGAATAGTTCTAGCACCAAACAACTTAAGCTGGTGATACACAGTGGGGTGCAGCAAAAGCTTCAACTTACCACGCTTTTTGTGTTTGGAAGAATGTCGGTGATGAAACTAACTTGAACTATCAAGATTAACTATATATATGTTTTTGTCACAGTAGTACTTTTTTTCAATTTACTTGCAATATTACGTCATGTCTGTCATGAGTATTAATATTATCAAGGATATATGGCGTGTATAAGGTCTAATTAGATGACTTCGCTCAACATGGTTATACGTATAACTGTACATTAAACTGCAGTAAATTTGACAGTGCTATTCAACCATATGAAATTTCTCCGGAAAAATAATTGACCGAATAAGCGGTTAATTTAGAATATGATGCGATCTGTTTATAACTCTGGACGCTGAAGGATTGAAGTATATCTATCGTAGCTTTTAGGTTGGTCCACAGCTGTCGATGGGGACAAAAGCTCCAAACAGCATTGACATTATAACGTGAACGCCACAATATAAATACAATGTGATTTGTTTACCACGCTCTACGCAGAACGGTTGTAATATACATATATCATAGTTTAGAAGTAGGTCCACAGCTGTCTAGGGGGACAAATGTTTCAAACAGTGACGAATTTATAACGTGAACGCCGAGTTAGAATACAATGTGACTTGCTAACAACCCTGTTCGCCTAAGGGTTAATTTATATATATTTTTATAGAGGTAGGTCCGCAGTTGTCGAGGGATTTTTCTACAACCAAAAATTTCTGAGATACTGATGGGTAGAAATTAGTGCTAATAACATGCTTGATTTTATGACAAATATTAGATTCTGTGTCCGCCTTGTCTGCATACTCTCACTGTACTGATCGAAGGTTAAAATTTAGTGTTTCAGCTCTGGTATATTTTACACAGTGTTCTGCTTCTTTTAGTGCAACAAATTTGGATTGCTTTTAATAATTTGATTTCAGATTGTGCTCAGCTTATTTGTCGCTGTCATCCTGGATAACTTGGAAATGGAAGAAGAAATGAAAAAGATTAAACAGTTAAAGGCTCATGAACAAAATGAACGTGCGCGGTCGAAATTGCCATTACGTCTTCGAGTGTTTACAAGGTTTGCGGTTTTACATATTTCACTTTTGTCTGTTTTATATATATTCCTGAGCTTTATGATTTGAATTAAATTTTATACTCAACACTGTATCTGGTTCGACCAGTACATAATATTTACAACATATTTGTAGTTTGCATATTTCACTTTGTATGTGTTATATATTCCTGAGCATTAGCAGCTGAATTAAATTTTATACTCAACACTATAGCTAGTGCGACCAGTGCATAATATTTACAACATATATTATTCGTATTTGCTATGCCAAGCGAAGTGGATTGTTAGAACTCGCTCGGTTCATTCAAGCCATAGCTGTCGGCACTATTGTTCTGCGTAGGTTATTGCTTGAAAATACATGTGATTTACCCATCTATCAGGCATTACTGCCATGATCAGTGCAGATAACCAATTATTTAATTCAGAC
The DNA here is from genome assembly GCA_030248225.1 of Trileptium ribeirensis. NCBI lineage: Eukaryota > Metazoa > Nematoda > Enoplea > Enoplida > Thoracostomopsidae > Trileptium > Trileptium ribeirensis. The sequence goes on from JASANE010004512.1 coordinate 19,230, forward strand.
GCCTAAATAGTACAGGAAACGAGGACTGCAGAGCTTAAATAGGTGTGACGGTTTCAACTGTCTATATCACCAACTAAACCATAGGAGGTGGTAGATATCTACAAAGGGGTTTGTCAACCTAACAGGTTTAGAGGGAGCCTCGAGTATAAATACACAACACACTCAGCATCAACTTCACCTCTAATAGGAGATGAATTGTGAAAGCCGTTTCTAAGCTTCTCAAGGCTAAAATCATTCACTTTCAGTGTTGCTATATAGGGTCTAACTATATATTCTGAATAGTTTGGCGCTGGCCAACTGAGCTATAACCGACTGCTAGGTGTTGGCGAGAAAAAATGTAAAGCCGTTAGGCAATCTTGATAATCATATCCCGCAATTTAGTCTGCAGAAACTGATACAACGTGAAAACATACATGTCAAAAATTCATAATACTTTTACAAACTTTACCAGGAAACCTTCCGTTAGATTTGAGCAATAATTACCTAATTATACCCTTGTTGGAAAGAATCTTTTGGTCGTAAATAAACCAAGTCTGTAGGGGAATATTTATAATTTTGCCTGAAGAATTAAAATTTTTAAGCCAAAAATTAATGCTGCTAGCACTCAAAATGACTTTCAAAATTCTGCTCTCACAATAACATTTTGTTTGTTCGCGATTATGAGATTATGACGTAATCAATAAATATGTCTTAACTTTTTATCGAAAAACCGATTTGCAGCTTTTCACTTTGTTTGTTTGTTGGTCTTAAGGTAAGGTTCAAATTCTATTTCTCAGCTGGAGTTTGGTTGTAAAAAATTAACCTGTAATATTACTAATATTTGTTGAAATTGATGTTTATAATTATAAACGAATCAAATCTCGAAGCAATGCTAACGTACTATTAACTCGGAATATTGTTTGTTACCAATACATCTTCCAATTATAAGATTATTCTGCTATAAACAGCAGTATACATTGGGAAACCTAAGACACTAGTCAACTTAAGCACACTTTTATTTTGGCTCTTCATCCGCGGTATGTATAGATTTGGACGTGAAGTATATAATAATTCCATGTAAAAATTATATTTTCAAACTAGTGCAGTGTTCACAGAAAAATGTGTGCACTCAGTGCACATTGTAGTTCGTATGAGCATGCTTATTGCTACAAAATATTTTTGAAACATGTAGCAATAATTCGTGTTATTGTTACATATTTATGCAATAGTTGTGCCAATTGCACGATTTTTGTAAGAACAATGTTGGTTGTTTGTACAATTATTAATATGTTTTGTAGCAACAGTTTGCATCGTTTCGCCATTTTAGATGTAGCACTAATCGTGAACAATGACACAGATTAGTTCAAAAAGGAATGTGGCGCTATAGATTTTGTAGCAATAACCATTATTATTGCCACAAATTCTGTAGGTATAAACATGACAATACATGTTACAATGTGCAGTGAGTGCACACATTTATCTGTGAACCCTGCGTAGCGTTATCGTGTATAAAAAATAAATTGATCAGGTTTCCGGAACATCCACAGCTGGTAATAGTTCGTCGCGTACCCGGCGAATTTCCGCTTCCCAAAATTCGCGATACATTCACACGACAATTTACCGATGAAGAACCTGACGAAATCGAACATGAAGATAAAGGTGAGCCGTTGTTTTTGATTTCGTTTGAATAATCGATGCCCCTGCTTTAGATATGTCGCTGCTATCGTCAAACAAGTACAAAACATTGATATTTTCAAGACTTTAATCGTTTTCAAACGCTTCCAGTGGTACCTAAATATAAATTAAAAACACTGACTATAGGATATTAGCTGCAGATAATCATAAACCTGTTCTAATGTTGAGTGTGCAATTTGACATCGTCAAACAAGTACAAAACATTGATGCTTTCAAGACTTTAACCGTTTTCAAACGCTTCTAGTGGTACCTAAATGTAAATTAAAAACACTGACTATAGGATATTAGCTGCAGATAATCATAAACCTGTTCTAATGTTGACTGTGGAGTTCATATATGCTTATTACTAATAAAGATATTAATATCCACAAGTTATCTGAGGGATGTGCGTGTTTATTTGGGAAACCATTGAATTACGATTATCATGTGAGGCTGTTCCAGAACCATCATCTATATTCTGCGAAAAGCTTTATGTGGCAACCGTTGAATTAAAATAACTATATAAGGCTGTTCTAGAACCATCATTTATATTCTACTCATATAATTGCTTCATTATTCATTAGCATTTTTAAGTTGGATATACATTTTTATGTTTCTTTGTATTTCTTATGTGTTGCATTACAGCCTCTGCTTTCCGTAATTCCACAGCTTTATTGGTTTCAAAGTTTCTTTTAAAAACTTGCGTACTATATATGAATAAATAACCAGTTTAAAGAGTGAAAAAGTTTAAGGTGAAGAAGTTAGGGTTTTCTCCTGTGATGCTGGGCGTCAAAATGATTTGAGCTCAAACTCTTCAACGTCACCTTTTCTCAACTGCATAAATAACCAGTTTAAAGAGTGAAAAAGTTTAAGGTGAAGAAGTTAGGGCTTTCTCCTGTGATGCTGGGCGTCAAAATGATTTGAGCTCAAACTCTTCAACGTCACCTTCTCTCAACTGCATAAATAACCAGTTTAAAGAGTGAAAAAGTTTAAGGTGAAGAAGTTAGGGTTTTCTCCTGTGATGCTGGGCGTCAAAATGATTTGAGCTCAAACTCTTCAACGTCACCTTCTCTCAACTGCATAAATAACCAGTTTAAAGAGTGAAAAAGTTTAAGGTGAAGAAGTTAGGGTTTTCTCCTGTGATGCTGGGCGTCAAAATGATTTGAGCTCAAACTCTCCAACGTCACCTTCTCTCAACTGCATAAATAACCAGTTTAAAGAGTGAAAAAGTTTAAGGTGAAGAAGTTAGGGCTTTCTCCTGTGATGCTGGGCGTCAAAATGATTTGAGCTCAAACTCTTCAACGTCACCTTCTCTCAACTGCATAAATAACCAGTTTAAAGAGTGAAAAAGTTTAAGGTGAAGAAGTTAGGGCTTTCTTCTATGATGCTGGACGTCAAAATGATTTGGGCTCAAACTCTTCAACGTCACCTCCTCTCAACTGTATAAATAATCAGTTTAAAGAGTGAAAACGTTTAAGATGAAGAAATTAGAGTTTTCTCCTGTGATGCTGGGCGTCAAAAGGATTTGAGCTCAAACTCTCCAACGTTACTTTTCTCAACTGCAGTGGAGCGCTCCCTCGCCATTTTGGTTAATTTGCTTAAAGTATTGATTTTTAGTTAAAACGCCGGGAAAATCTGAAATCGAAAAACCGCAACGAAATAAAGCTGTTCGACGACGTCCTAAAACACGACATATCGGTCAATTATCATCAAAAACTGGCGTTACTTATATTGTAGAGTAAGTTCGCTTAGTTAAATAAAGAAAAAATCCACAATCTAAGGCTAGATACCAAGTAACTTACTACATTGGCCGTGTAGTTCTCTCCGGTAACCAAAAGCTGTGTTAACGTTGCATTCGGCCCGATCCGACAACACTAAACTCGGCAAAATGCAGGCCGCGCCCGTTCTAGATATACTAAGCTTAAGCCTTAGTCTTAGCCTAGACTAAGGTCCTTATAAGAAACATACACTAAGCCTAAGCCTACTTCGGGGGCTGCCGTCGCCCCGAACCCCTGCTCTAAGCTGTATTTATTGATTCATCATAAGCATTTATGTATTCATCAAAAGCCTCGAGAAAAGAGGGACGTACAAATGTATTTATTGATTCATCAAAAGCATTTATGTATTCATCAAAAGCCTCGAGAAAAGAGGGACGTAAAAATGTATTTATTGATTCATCGAAAGCATTTATGTATTCATCAAAAGCCTCGAGAAAAGAGGGACGTACAAATGTATTTATTGATTCATCAAAAGCATTTATGTATTCATCAAAAGCCTCGAGAAAAGAGGGACGTACAAATGTATTTATTGATTCATCAAAAGCATTTATGTATTCATCAAAAGCCTCGAGAAAAGAGGGACGTACAAATGTATTTATTGATTCATCAAAAGCGTTTATGTATTCATCAAAAGCCTCGAGAAAAGAGGGACGTACAAATGTATTTATTGATTCATCAAAAGCATTTATGTATTCATCAAAAGCCTCGAGAAAAGAGGGACGTACAAATGTATTTATTGATATCTGGTGGTAGTGTTAAACTCATATAATGAGAAAAAATTAAGGGATTTGTCAACCTTTTTCTGAGTTATTATTGCCTAATTTTCTGAAGGCCTTGTAAACAGTAGAAACGCAACGATCCCAGCAATATAAATATAATGATAAATATAGAATAATAAAAAATAATGATGATAAAACAAATAATACAAATATAATATATTAATAAAATTGTTACCTTTATTGGCTCATGTATATACAAATTGGCTCATGCAAATGCAGTTTTTAGCTCTACGCTCCACCTATTACTTTCTGCGTTCCACCTGTATTTTTATATAGGACCTCTAAAATCCCAAGACTAGGTCCCGGATATGAAATAAAGACGTTGAAAGATCACAGTGCAAACATAACTACTAAAATGAAAAACTTGCCGAAACGTTATATAAATAATAGCGAAAACTCCACTGAAGTTTAAAGAATTTATAGAGAGACAATGTATGCATATTGAATGCTGAAATTTATCTAAAAAAATTACGGTAACTTAAGTTATTGGCAAAACTAATGTCAATACAGATCTGGCGCTGGTTTTCCGTTTCGCTCCATTAGGTCAGTATGAGCCAGATTTGCCGAATCACAACCCGTAAAACCCTGCTAATTTCATTACAGCTACTCTCGTTTCCTGGACAGCTTTCCGTTTCGCTCCATCAGGTCATTATGAGCCAGATTTGCCGAATCACAAGCCGTAAAACCATACTAATTTCGTGACAGCTACTCTCGTTTCCTGGACAGCTTTCCGTTTCGCTAATCACACGCCGTAAAACCATGCTAATTTCGTTACAGCTACTCTCGTTTCCTGGACAGCTCGCATGGATTTTACAGAAGCAATGTGTTCTTGTTGAATATGATTGTGTGATACTTTACGATTCGAACGATCGAACTCATAATAATTGTGATAGCCGAAACTGCTTATTGTCATTGCGCGTCTCTGATCAACAAATACACATATAAACAAAAATACCAAAGCAAAACAAACTAGATTTATGACTGCGCATGCGAGATCAGAAACGAAGCTGAATTGAAAGATAATTGATATTTCAGCCAGTCCAACAAAATGCGAATGCTGCTTAGCGACAGCGTTGGGATAATACCGATGATCGGACGATTTCCGATGCAAACTCAGAAGCAAAGCCGAACGAGAAAGTAAGGGTTTAATTTCAGTAACCTTATCCAAAAATAGTAATGCTAAACGTTTTTCGATAGAGTATTCCCCGAATTTTAATTTTTTTTCACAAGCTTACTATTGTAAAAATATTCTAAAAAAAATTCCCTAAAGCGTAACTAGCAATGCAACCTTTGTTTATTAAATTGTGATTAATGACATAGTAAGGACATATTATGACATAATATGATCAGTGCAAAGACTTACAAATATGAAGCTAAATTGCATTCTAATTGTACATCTATAATATTGTAATAATCTATAATAATAGTATTTGCTAACTTCTATAGATTTTCAATCATTTCGAGCTACGTTTGCATGTCTAAAGGTGAACTATTTTTGACACGACAAAAATATGTAATTACTGTAATAATTGCTCGATAATTCTGGTCACTGGTGTACATGATGGCCGATAGGCGATACGTAATATTAACAGTTTTAATAGATATTTTTCATTTATCAGGTGTTAATTTCGAATGAGTTAAGCTGCGGATTTTTTTATTTCAGGAAAAGCTATCCTAATCGAAGCATGCAAGGTAGTGTAAAGCTCAAGCAAATGTACGAGCATCATTTAAAAGAAAATGGTGATCTTAGCGGCAATGCAACTGGAGCTGGTGCGAGTGGTCCTGGTGGAATCGGTGGTCCAGGGCATCAGGGTGCCAACGCGGTTCGTACAAGACCGCGACGTGGGCAACAGCAGAGTGGTCGTTCGGCAGCTGGCAAGAGTGGTGGTGATATCGATATCAAAGCGTTTCAGCAAAAGAAGCATCAGGCCGAACTGACTAGGTAAAGATTTTTATTAAGATATTGTCATCAGTTGAAACTAGGGTTTATGCGGCGTTCACGTTATAATGTCCCCAACGTTTGGAACCTACGTACACCACGCAGTGTCAGGCTCACTGTTAACAACAGTGTGTCTTAGATACCAACATGTTTTTAATAAATTTTTTCAAAGGTAGTCGCGACCCTACCGTATTGACAGTCAGGGTGACACCCATACTGTAAACCAATTGCCGATGGTGTACCACACACCCCTAGCTACTGCATTTTTTCTTGACAGTGTCGTACACACCCTTAGCTACCAATTTGCCGCGAATTAAGTATAACGGACATCGTCTGTAGCTCATGCGGTTTATTAGTCAACTGTCCTGTGTAGTTTTTTCTAAATTTACGATATTTGTATCTAGCCCATATGAACATTGCTCAAATAATTCCGAACACTGTCAATAAAACTGTCAGAAGACACGGTGTGCTTGACACTGTCGAGAAGTGGTAATACCTGTAACTAGCTACCTTTGAAAAATTTATTAAAAACATGGGGGGTGTCTAGGACACCCTGTTGTCAACAGTGCCATTGACACTGTGTGGTGTACATAGGTTTCAAACGTTGTGGACATTATAACGTGAACGCCGCATTAGTCTACGTATTGTATGAAGTCATAAATACATTAAATAATTCTCAGAAATCTTTTTATTTCTTAATTTTTATTTAAATATATCTTTTCGGCGGATTAGTGAGTCGATCAGTATAAAATAGAAGTTGGATAGCGGCCGTTAGGTTGATCCTCGAATGAAACTGTATTAGTCAACAGTACCTAAGCTTTGGTTATGTTTTTTGCTCAGGAACCGCCTTGAGGAAGAAATGCGTGAGAATCATCCGATGTTTGACAAGCCCTTATTCTCAGTCGGACGTGAAAGTCGATTTCGTCAAATTTGTCAATATATCGTTTACGCAAAGTATATGCCAAACATTATTGATCCGGCAACTGGTAAACAAATACAACGAAAGTATAAAGTTATTCGGTAAGTAAACTATAGAATTGTTTGGGGTTGCACATAAAAAAATTAAATGACGCAAACGGATATAATGACATCATAGATCATAATGACATCATCACATCATGACATCATATTCAGTTAGAAATGTCAAGAATTCATGAACACTTCCAAATCACCATGTAAACTCGTCGAGGTTGACGCGATTTATTTGGACTTTACCCTTGATTTTGGGATTACCTCCCGCTGTCCCAAAAATATCCCCCAGTTATGACGGGACTAAATTGAAAAATGAACAACTTGCAAAATAAAAATTTATTCTCGACACCCCTTGTTAGTTTGGGGTATAACACCCACCTCCAAAAAATACACGTAGGAACAAATATTTGTCTCTGATACAATTACCCCTCTATATACCTGGATTACCCCTGGATACCGAAGGGGATAAAGTCAAAATGGATCTCGTACCCGAATGCGAGAAGTAACGTACTCTTATCAAGAAACCATCATAAACTCTTGCAAATATTATGATTCTGAAAATACAAAGCTTTTTTCCAAGCGAACGCAAAATGGAAAATCGACTGGTTACAAATAAGGGCTAATTATATATACTGTATAACGTCCATGGACAACTAAAAAGCATATATACGGTATAATATAGTTAACCAATCTGCGACAATTTCTTATCCAAAGATTTTGATGATTTTGCAAGTGGCGTCTGTAAAATACGTTATTCCAGGTTGGCTAGTCTAATGTTTATTCTTGCAATCCAATAAGTCATAGCTATGGTACAAATTAACTTCAAGTGTGCCATAAACTTTGCTTTGACTAATCCAGCCAATGTTAATAACCGCACAAGTAACAAAAGCACAGGCAGCTAGCGAAATTTCGATGGTACAATCCGCAAAGTCCCTACAATTCTAGAAAGACAACTTGGGGTTATAGTCTATTCCACACGTCTGCCCAATGTATCTTGCGCCTGAGAATATCACAAGGAATCATGCAAAAGTTTTTAGTTTTTTAAAAAGTCCCACAGCAATTAATAGTGCTTAATGTATTTCACAAGTTCCCATAGGCGAAATTGTCCCTAAGGGTCAGATTTCTCCTAAGCCCTATTTACTCTTTCCTGCTTTGCACATTACTTCCTTTTCTCTTCCCAGCCACCCCCTCATCCCTCCTTCCCTTGATTTTAGTAATTACAGGGAAAATTACAAAACTGTTAAAGAAAATTTGGGTAAATGGGCAGATTTGTGAAAAAATTGGCGATGGCGATATAAATTTTGGGTTACCCTCCGTAAACCCTTTCACGCCGATACCATCTACCTGCCTAACCTGGCAGACGTTTGGGCGCCTATATATCACAGGTGCCCAAAGTTTCTCAGCTTAAGGGTGGTAGATGGTTCCGGCGGGAAGAGGGTGTGGATGTGCGGCGGGGCGGAAACTAGGCCAAGTGGTTAACAAAATCTTTACTCAATCTTCCGAACCCTTCCTCATAACTTTTTCCGAAATTTCCCTTAAAATTTTTACCTCGAACGAAGAGAGGTAAATAAAAATTACATATGTTCAATCCCTAGGGATAACCCCTACTTCCATATGGGTACTTATAATTAAGCAATATGTATGTAATATCTCACTACTGTAAACACAGACATTATGTGGGTGGTGTTTGAGGAATGCGGAATCTATATAAACATCCCAAATCCCTGTGGATACCTATTTTTTAAATATATGTAAATAAATTTTTAATTTGGTGAAAAGCGTGGCAAATGCACCTAAATGTGTGTTTTTGTTGCTTTTAGTGTCTTATATGGAGTTTTGTGGGAAGATAAACACATTGCAAGTGTTAAAAATATTGTTGGGCAAATATTTTTTACACCTCTGGCTCATACTTGGCATAAAAATGACGTTTTCGCAATTTTTGGTGAGAAGTCGTGGGAAAAGCACCTGAATGTGTGTTTATTGTTGGTTTTAGTGTCGGATATTGGGTTTTCTGGGCCGACAAGCTCATTGCAAGTGTCAAGAATATTGTGTGGCAAATATTTTTCACACTTCTGCTTCATACTTGGTATGAAAAATGAAATTTTTGTCAAGTGTCGATTTGAGTTCTTTAACGTTCTTTTCGCGGTCAATTTAGAGTTTTATTAATTTATTAATTTGATAGTTCATTGTTTTTGTACTCGTTGTATGATGTTTTGTCTACTGCATACGTTGGCTATCAAAAGAGGCGGGCGTACCTATGACTCATCACTCACGGTTTATATAATGCTGCACTTTCGTACTGTGTGTAGGCTTTGTTTATGTGATCTTTCTACAACAGACTTCGTGGGATTGTTTTCACCACTCGAATTGTGGCTCGCAAGCGAGTTTCACTAGTTTTATATAATGTTTTTTAAATGTATAAAATGTATATTGTTTAAGCAATGTCATTGGGTTGCTTACATATCTCGATTGGACAATGGTATTTGTATCGTCTCTTGCTTGTATTTCGATGGTTTTTGAAAGTCCATGGCCGATCGGTGGAAAAATGCTGGTCATGAATAACGGAATTCTCCAAGTAAGCTGTCACGCTTATTAAGCTATATATACAAAGGGCATTTAAAATCGATGTTCTATACGGCAACAGTAAATTTCAGGATCGTCATGATTGTTCAGGACATCCAAAAATGTATACATTTTAACACATTTTCTGTTCTCGTGAAGCATCAAGCAAAGCCTCAGAAATTATGCTTATTGCACAATGATTTTAATTCTCGCAGTAAAGATAAGTTTCTAATAATAACTTTGACTAATATTTTATGTGATCTACAGTTTTTTATACACATACGTGTATATCAGCGTTGATTTTGTTCTGAAATATTTCTTGTAGCGTATGCAGATACATAGCTAATGAATACGTAGCAACACCAACAGCAACATTGTTTTATCTGCCGACATTATTATGGAAAACCACAAACGCACACACAATGGTATCGCCTTACGTTGCATGATGATGCAGATCTGCACCGATATTAAAGTCTATATATTAAACGAAACGTAGTAACGAAATTAGGAAAACTTGTCGCCAAATATGGCGAAAAAATAGGTATAATCCAAACTGTGGCACATCATTTCCCAACATGCTTGATACGTGACCACCACTTTAGGTGCGTACTGTTCCTTCATGGTTCTTTTTGTAAAAAATCACAAACGGAATGTTGCCGGTAGAATTCTGCGAGTTGTAGGCTCAGTGATAGATGAACGCAATTTGGAGCATGTTTACATTTGTCGGAGCTGCCACGTTTGTTTATGAAATATGCCAAATAGTATAGCTGTGTTTGCGGTTTATCACTGTATCAAAGTATGCGAATAGCTTATCCAATTCTGTGCGGTCACTAAATTGCGATGCTAAACGTTCAAATTCCGCCCTCGAACGACTTTTACACTTTTACATGTAGCTTTATCACAGTAACTTACGATGACCGTATAGTAAGATCATGATTTGAGCGCGGACATTGATTTTGTTGCTGTGAATTGACTTGACAAAAGAACAACCCAGATTTACATTCTTATCTAAAGTAGTCTCACGCATTAATCAAATTTATTATGTGCTGCATGTCCTCTAGGAAGCGTAAAATGCGCATGTTTACGTAAGAAAAGGCATATAATATTAATTTCCTCAGTAATAATGATCCCATAACTCAGCCTTTGATATACTTCGGAGTTATATTCAGCTTTAGTCGGGGTGAAATTTTTATTAAAATTTACGTCATGTCCATCAGTAGTTTTATAGTGAGCTCCCACCACACTTTTCAAAGTGTTCGCATTTCAGATAATGGACTATGTTTTCGTTATTACGATGACTGTTGAAATGGGAGTGAAAATTATGGCGAACGGATTATTTTTTACACCAAAAGCAGTCGTACGAGATCCCGGTGGTGTTATGACTGTATTTATTTACATCGTAAGTTTGCAGCAAACTATTTGTTTGCGTTTTTATATCATACCAAATTATTCCCAAGTATTGTTGGGCATTTAGGACTCTAAATTCGAGAAAAATACGCAATTTTTGTACTAAATCCATAGCCTTACAGAAAAGAAACATAAATCAGTACGCTATTTTGCTGCAAAGATATGGTCGCCTAGTTGTGCTTACTTTCACTATTTTTGGCTATGTCCAAGTTGAATATTGCGACGCCGAAAGTCCAAACAAACTTCTACTTATTTATGGACTATAGTCTTGTGGAGACTGATATAGTTGTAGGTTATTACATAGCTAGTCATGAAGATTCTGTTTCTCGTTTTGCTTGTTTTTTCCTCCTTGTTTCTTCCTTAATCAATTATTATTAAATTCCAACAATTTTTACGGTGATTGTGAATTCGCCGACCTAGGCGCTTAATAAAATAGTTGCTATAGGTTTTTTACATAAATTAAAATGAAAGAAAATAATTTTTATTGCTCTTGAACGTACACTGTTTGTCCGCATTCTGACTCAAATTGCTTGAAACTCGTTCCAGTTTCATTACTGTTTTATGGCGTTTCAATCTGCTATTATGTTAGCATCTGGGTAAATGTCAGAATATGTTGGGGATGTAGTGAATTCTGTAAAAATATTTTACCGAAATCATTGTAAAACTGAACTTAAAACAATGCAATTGCATACATCTGTACAACCAAGAGTGCATTAGGGAACAGTTGGCACTTCCCTGCACTCATAAGTTAGCCCGTGTTTGATGTCGCGGGCGTTTTCGGCTTTATCTCCAGTTTCTGGGGGGGGGGGGTACTCGGACCCCCCCCCAGTTTTTGGGGGATCAATCGGACCCCCAGTTTCGGAGGGGGTCAGGGTATAAGAAACTGCTTTCGAACCGACCCCCCCCAGAAATTGGAGGGGGGGTTCGACCGGCCCCCCTTCACCCCCCCCCACAAAAAAATGGGGGTCCGCGCTACCCCCAGAAACTGGGGGTAAGGCCGAAAACGCCTGCGAAATCAAACACGGGCTAACATATAAGTGCAGGGATGTGTCATACTTTTCCCTAATGCACTCTTGCTACAACTGATACAGTATAACATGTCATATGTGACAAAGACAATATTCGGCGACATAAGCTCTTATAGATTTTTCATTGAACACCGCAAAGAGCAGAAATATTTATTTGCTATAACGCTTTTGCTCTGGTAGTTTAATAGATTAATTTATTTTCAGACAAGCCTCATATACCTTCTGTGGATGCCTCGCCACGTACAACCGAACTCCGGAGCTCAGTTGCTTATGATTTGTCGTGCCATGCGACCGCTTCGTATCTATACGCTAGTGCCGCACATCAGACGAGTAGTTGTCGAGCTTTGTAAAGGCTTCAAAGAAATCTTGCTAGTTGGTTTATTACTCTTCAATTATTTTCTTCTTAAATATAGAGTTTATTTAGACGATCGTATATAGTAAGCGGTGCGAATAAGTCTGGGCTTGAATGAAGTTCAGGACGTGCTGGTTGTTCTCTGCTTAAACCTAAGAATATACTAATGTACGAACACTAAGACTATGCGTAACGCGGTTTCAGAAACCTACACCCAAAAATTTTACCAACAGTGCAGCCAGACGCAAATCATCTCGAGAGTTGTCCGTTGGTCACAATATCATCACATAAAGACTATGTGTTTTAGATTGATATTCAACGTTATTTCCATAATAACGTAATAATTTTGAATAAATATTGTGATTATAATTATTGGCTTGCAGCTAAAATAACTGAAACGACAATATATATATTTTACGTAGTGTATTTTTGATATATCACAAGTATTAAAATATAAATTTGCATACGTTAATAGGGAGTGCAAATATGAACACGTAAAGCTAATTAAAACTATAGAAACGTAAAAAAACTCATTAAAATCATGTTTTTCGCAGACCGATTTCAACAGTTTATTAGCGCACGACCGTAAAATATAGCAGGTACAAACGGTGGTAACCTCATTATATCTGAATTAAATGCACTAGTTTAGCTCTTTGTATAAATTCAGAGCCACACCTGGAGCCCCCTGCCCACTGCCCCTCTGTGAGGGGGACTACCACCCAAAAATGAATCGACCCTAACCTTGGGGACTACCACCCAAAATGAATCGACCCTAACCTTGGGGACTATGACCCAAAATAAATCGACCCTAACCTTGAGGGACTACCACCCAAAATGAATCGACCCTAGCCTTGGGAGACTACCACCCAAAATGAATCGACCCTAGCCTTGGGAGACTACCACCCAAAATGAATCGACCCTAGCCTTGGGAGACTACCACCCAAAATGAATCGACCCTAGCCTTGGGAGACTACCACCCAAAATGAATCGACCCTAACCTCGAATCAATTCGTGAAATATGCGTGAAGTTTAAATAATTCTTCCTGCTAAATGTACTACTGCGTCATTCTTGGAACACTACACACTGTTGCATCAGTGGCTGTCCTGGTGATATTTCATTGGTTGAGACAAATCCAAAACTTTCTATACAACCTTTTTGTTTTTATGTTGCTAACGAAATTGTATTGGGTATCAAGTACACCAACTACTATTTCTTCGAATTTTTTGTGGCGAAATATCGTATTTATTAATACGGTTATGGGACCAATACATTTGAAAATATATAATCAAGTCTGCTGATGGTGAATGTGGTTATAGTGAAAATGGCCAGTCAAGCCGAGGGACGTAAATTATATATACGTACACGTTGTGTCGTTGTCGATACATCACCACTAAGCCTGAACCTTAAGCTTAACCTAAAGTTTTATGAGCCATATTCTAAGCCTAGGACTAAGTCCAAGTCTGCTGACCGTCAAACTTTCCACATTATGGCGCAATTTTTAGGAATATAATGGTACTCCTCTCAGCCCGACTTGATCTCTGAAAATGTTGTTGCGGTAAATGTTCGGTTGGTGCCAGTAATCAGTATCGAAGAAACAGCAACACTTTTGATACCAAAAGACTAGCTCGGTGAAGGCGGTTCACAAAATACCAGCTAGCGCCGTGGTGTGCCGAAATTTTCGAAAAAATTATATTTTATACACAATTATGGAGCTGCATCAAAGAGCTGAGTTGAAACCATCCGATCTCTTCTTTCGGACACTAAAATTTTCGTTCCCGGCTCTTCATACAAGACTGTGAAAAGATCCACGAATGCCTCTTACAATCTACCAGCTGGGGTTAGAAGCCGGGCATGTAGACTGCAAGGCTAGCTCACTAGCACAACAGAAGCGCCAGTCAACTCAGGTTGTAGATACGATTGTAAAATAGTGTAGTGAGGAGTTACAACTCAGTCCAATATGACAGTGGTCGATAGAAAAATTTGGTGAGCTAGGTTCATGTTTTTCTTCGCACTCATATTCACGGCGCAAAGTAATTTATTGACTGCTCTGAATTATATATATTTTAAATTAAACAATTTGCTAGTAACTATATAAAGTATGCTAAATAGCTGATGAAACAGTGGTAAAATAAATTTTTCTATGGTTTGTTTGATCAAATACAGGAGCCTGGCTATATAATATGGAGCCAAAGCCATAGCCACTAACTCAATCCACTATAACATATGTTTTATACAAAATAGTGTACTAAACTTTAGCCCTCTTAAAATGCTCTAGTCTTTCAGGTCACCGTGCTGCTTGTAGTCCTTATGTTCGTTTTCGCAAGCTTCGGCGTTCAGCTGTGTGGAGGAAAATTGGCTCGTTGTAATGATCTCGCAATCAAAGAACGGGTAAGTAACTCATGGTATGTCATGTAATACTTAGAATATGGCGAGAGCCCCTTGAAAATGCGCACCCGTCACCCCATATCCCGTCTCTCCCAAGCGCTCTCCTGCCGACGGCGCGCAGAACATTTTAGCAATGAGTTGGAAAATTATAAGAAAAGTTGGGGAACATTGGGACGATTATTAATTGCCTCGCTCCCGTACCCGTAGTCACAAGACCGCACTAACGCTTACCACCTCCGCAAAACCCCTTCCCCTCCGTCCTAAGCCGAGGATCTTGAACATATAGTACGCTATAGCGAATAGTCATTAGCAATATAATTTCCTACGAATCTTTTCATAATTTGAACATGTGAAGTGCATAGTACAGACTAAGAGCTTATGATTATTGATTGTTGGTCTCAAAGTACGGGGTGACACAGTAATTTGCTTCCTAATAAGAAAACTATACATTGGAGTTCATAAGAAAACGACTTCAAAACTGTTATACTACTACAGAATGGGATCAAACATAATCTTTTGTAACTTATTAAATTATTAATGTTTAAGAATAAATTAAATATATATATTAAAAATATTTATTTTTAGGAAAAATGTGTGGGCGTATTCTATCAACAGATTTACGTTACCAAACTGCAGGTTCCGGGAAAGTTTGGCGTGGATCATCCGAAAATATTGGTACCACGTGTATGGTAAGCCGTTTTTGAGCCGCTAAGGATTTTTGGACAGCGTTGCTTTACGCAATTGCTCATGTTGCATGTGAACGATGTGCCTTATAATGTCAGAACGATTTGACCAGAGGTGTGCTAGGAGCCGCGAACCCGTCTCTCTGGGATGATCCTACCTATAGAATATTTGAAAATATTAAGCTCATATTTTTAAACTGTATTTTGACCTTTTTCAAAGGCTGTGTAAATTTCAGGTACTGATATAGTTTATAAACATAAAAATATTTGCATTTCCTGAAACTAGCTTTGCCCCATTCCAAGAAATTTGCTTGTACCATCGCTAAAAGCCTGGCTACTTAGCTGAATTGAGCAACTCTTTCCACTGTTCTCATATTGACATCGAAAATATCGGTAAACAATGTAATGTATTGGGAAGAATTTGCTCAGATTTAAATTTAACCCTAAAAGAGTGAATAGATTATGGTTTAATAGAAGTGAGTTCTTTATCATTTACAGATAGTGCACAGGACAGCGTACAGTGTTTATGTATATAATGTTATAAATATTCTATACATAAAATATAAATATATTAGAATTTATATTCAGCAGACAATCCATAAAGATAAATATGTGCAGGACAGTCATATCTATCTTTATAAGTTGTCTGATGAATGCCCCAAGAAATTACTAAAAACAGATCCTCTCCAGACTGATAATCCGTGATGCTTTTGCAACGTCTGCGGCTGCATAAGACGCCATATATAAACTTTATACTCATACTAATAATGTATTTGCTGACAAAATACATTTTCTTTTAAAAATACTTTTTTAAAATTTAATCCAAGATTGTTGTATTCTGATTTTGTTGTAGGGGTAGAATGCGTCACTTTTACGGAAACAACCGTATTTGAACACGCATAATTTTAGGTTTTTGACGTTTTATTGTGTATATTGTTCACGCCTTTTGAGAACCTTAAGACTGTCGGTCAATTTTCCGTGATATTTATATATAAAGTCCCAGTCAAATTTTTATTTTCTATTGTAATGCAGTGTGATGATTGTATCAAATGTCTTCTTCTTTTCCAATATTAACAGTCAGATCAAACATCCGTAGCATATAAAGCGTTGATAAACATTAGGTGCGTACACCATTGTTGTTCTTTTCCTGTGCAGCTGAATCCGGCAAAATTCGCGTTACACTTCTGCTAACCATATTCTCGGTGAGATGAACGCTACGATCTGCGTGTGAGTGGTCGCGTGTCCGAGTGGTTAGAGCGCCTGCTTCATAATCGTGAAGTCAGGAGTTCGAATCCAGTGGTCGAGCTAATCTCCTTGCTCAAGGGACTCAGTCACAATTGCATCGCCGTACCTATGCGTTAAACAGGACTTTGGTCTAGGCGGATAAGATGATGGGTGGTGACTAATTATGTCATGAGCGCAAAAGTTTGCGATTAAAAACGTGATGTATTGCTGGATTGAACATACACACAGGCTATCGATAGAGGCTTGTTAATTCAACACATACGGATTGAAAATAGCTAAGTGTTGCTACATCAAAAATCGTAACCGCGTACAAGTGTAAAAATCATGGTTTGTTTCCAGTCACCGGTTTCAAATCGTCAACTGAATGTGATAAACGAACAACTTAGGTGTACAACACACTTAATTTTTGCTTTACGCATTATAATTACAACCCGTTAGAGTTACGTTACCGTTCTTTTATATTTAGTTATTGCTAATGTAGAAATTTTATTTGTTTTACTTTCAGTGACAGTTTTTTTGACATTTTTTGTATTATCAGTGCTCTCTTCTACCTCATCTTGGTGCCCAAATTTTAAGTTATAAATACCAATATATAGCTTAGACAATATTAGCCAATTTAGCTGTTGAAAACTAACATGCGGTTGATAGTTTTAAAAGCAATTATAGCTACCTTTTCCTCAAAAAAATATATTACAAAAATTTATGTGCGATTCCAAATTAAGAAAACATTAACTTCATATGTTTATATATAAAAGTTAAAAACTATCAATAGAGAATGAGAAAGTGGGGAGTAGGATAACAACAAAAGTAGAAGACAATGTCATAACCTGACGACAGCGCCAATAAAAAATATTATTAAAGCAACAGTTAGATGTAGGCCAAACAAGTCGGGACACTTTATCATTTAACAAATCCAAGCGCATAATATTTTTTCACTATTTCTTACAGGGCAAATCCACGAAATTTCAATTTTGACCATATTGGGAATGCCATGCTGGCGTTGTTTGAAATTTTGTCTTTCAAAGGTTGGATCGTGGTTCGTGACGTTATCCTCAGTCATCTTGGTCGGGTACAGGCTATTTGAAAAATTGTTTTGTAACAACAGTGATTGCTTGATATTAAAACAGTTGCTGACGTTAAGATTTTATATACTAAACTATTCGATTCAACGTATTTACAATGACTTTACAAACGTTTGCAACCTATGTACACCACACTGTGTTGACAGCAAGGTGTCTTTAGACACACCATGTTTTTTATAAATTTTTTCAAAGGTACCTAGCTCGGGGTATTACTACTTCGCGACAGTCTCAAGCACACCGCGTCTCTTTTCAGTTATGTTGACGTGCGGCATTATTTGGTCAACGTTCATGTGGCTTAGATATTAATATCAAGAATTTAAAAAAAGTTACACAGCACAGTTGACCAATAAATTGCATTAGAATAGCTACAGACGGTGTCCGTTACAGTTAATTCGCGCCAAATTGGAAGCTAAAGGTGTGTACAATACTATAAAGAAAATATGTAGTACCTAGGGGAGTGGGCACAATCAGCAATTGATATACAGTATGGGTGTCACTCTGACTGTCTATACGGTAGGGTCGCGATTACAGGGGGACAAACGTTCTAAACAGCGGGGACATTATAATGTGAACACCGCATTACCGAAAGAGGGAGTGGTACAATGGTTCACAATTCCAAGACAAAGTCAACATAAAGTTTTCGTACAAAGTGTACCTTTTGTTGGAAACGTCTCGAGCAAATAGGAATCATTGTGATCCAGTGGCTTTAAAGTGGCACATTAAATCAAACCAAAGTTCAACGAATCTGTACATAGTGTAACCCATTTATGGTTTGTATCGGACCACTCCCTTTACAAAATCATGAGTGCTTCTCTACATTAGAACTATATTAAATAAGGGTAATAAGTATACGTACCGTCTAGAGTGAAACATTTTACAAGTTGTCTGTACTTTAGTTAGTTTTGGTGCAGTGACATCAGGCACGAAGAAGTAGTCAATTTTGGCTTTGGAAATTGTGATAACACTGTTTGTTTGTCCCCAGTCTAATTCTAGCAAAACTTCAACTTTGCTCCCGAATTATGGCCGGATTTCGAGACTTGGTGTGTGTGGTTTTAGTTAATTTGATTGCGCCTAATTTGAAAACTGTGCTGTACTTTTCAAAATTAGGATTTGAGTGATGCGTTGTGACTTTTGAAAAATATTTTTACACGGAATTGGTCTGCCTGGGTATCATTAAATATATGGAGTATAAATAATTTTGATTCATGTTTGTATAGCGAGTTAATCAGTATTTCATGTCAAGCTAAGGAAATGTTTGCCACCGTTATGAATTGAACCTGGATTGTTTTATTGAATATCACGTAGAATAACTACTTTGGATTCACTTCCATAACCACTCCAGTTCGGAGTCATGCAAAGAAGTGTACAACTGTACTGAAAAGACGCATTTTACGAACGGACGTTCTACTGCTGAACTCTACTCTGAGCATTATAAAGCAATAATAACAACAACAACGATATTTTAGAACCACAATGTTAACTAACGATAAAAACCATTCCTAGCAACTTCACTATAGAAATCAATGGCTTTGCAACGGGAAGTCGAAATAGTTGAGTGGTGGGCACAACTTCATCCCAATTTTTGTTACCTCAGTATAAAGCTGCAAAATCGACTTCCAACTTTCAGAAGGAACTGTTGACTAAACTTCACAATACTAGAGTGCACCTCGCCCGTAACAAGTTTCTATTGACACTGCTGATACGGACATATATTTTCTAATTGATTTGTTTCGTTTGATTTGTACTTGATTTCAATCGTGTTAAAAATATTAAACGCAAATCATTATCGAATCATAATTATGGTTCAACTCAAGCGCTAGGAGATTCATAAAAAATGCGGTTTCAATGTATCCTACAGTCAACGTTTATCAGAGGTTAAATGTGACATTAAAGAAATCAAACATATTACGCATGAAACATTGGACAAAAATTGAAATCTCACACAGCTTTAATGTATTAATGAGCTCTATTATTTCAGTGGCCAGCAATATTTGTTCACATCTACGTGTTCATCGGATGCATGATCGGTCTAACACTATTCGTTGGTGTGGTTATCGCCAACTATAGCGAAAATAGGGTAAGTCATAAAATTGAAACTATTTAATGTTTCATCTTGTAGATGGCTCCACTGTAATGCTGTATTCACGTTGCATCCGAACCGATTCGATCTTATCCAAACCAATCTGATAAAGACTGCACAATTTGATAATATCCAAATCAGATGATGTAGTTTGTCAAAATACATATATAATGCACACTTATACGGGAGGCCTTGGGTTTGGTCTTATTAGATCGGGTCAGATGCAATATGAATAAAATGAATGAATTTTTATTAAAAGATTTACTTCTAGACCTGACAAAAACAACTTTTAATATTATTTCTATAGTGCATTTTGGCCTGCGCTACATGAAAACGACAATATGGCATAATCAAAAAACAATTTTCTCGTTCTACGTAAACATATAGACCACAGGAATTCCTGTAAGCGAAGAGAAAAGTATAATTTATGAATCGAACAACAGTAGGAAATATTTTTAAAATTTGGGAAGACGCATAATTGTAGTTCATCTTAATGTTCTGATCTCTCTCTCTAGTAAGTTTGAATTATATGAAAACCGCGTGTGAGATGCGTATATCTGAATCGTAGAAATAAATAAAATATTATGATTTGCTGGCCGCAAATGCTAAAGCGAATTTTATGTTTCATTTTAAATAGCTCAAAATTTTTAAATTTCTTAAAATTGTTTTCAGGGTACTGCTTTGCTCACAGTGGATCAACGACGCTGGAACGATCTTAAGAGTCGTCTAAAGATTGCTCAACCGCTACATATACCACCAAAACCAGGTAAATCGTATTTATTGACATACTCTGTGGGTTCAGAAGGTTAATTTTCAGTTGTTGGTGCTATTATTCCTTTTGATATGGTTCAATCAGCGTGTGTATAGTATGTTTGTAGATGTATATTAATATGAAGAGGCTATACTTATTATATCACTAGGTTTGCATGAAAAATAATTATAAAACATTTTTGAATTTGACATTTGTGTTTTCGGTTCTGGCCACTTCTTCTAAAAATTTCAAGGAGTAACTCTAGGGTTTTTGAGGTGATATCAGATCGGCTATCCCTCAAGTTTACTTGGTAGAGTACTAACTAGCTATTACGTTGAAATTAGCCAACGAAATTAGTGTAGGAATACGCTGTAAAATCAGAGTACCACATTTTTAAGAATAATTTCAGAGATACAGGGAAATTGTCCCAAATATTTGCTAACCTGATTTCCTATGTAAAAAAGACCCGTGAATGCTACGCTTGCTCTAATCTCATTAGTTACTGGCCAAGTAAAAGCTAGTATTTTCTAAGGAAGCTTCGGCGGGCAGCCAAGTCCTATCTCTAAGTGAGAGCGGGTAGGCAGGCAGAAATAAGACCACATCATGAGATAAGGCAAAGTGTATAAATATGCCCAAGCGTCTTCCTTTTCTATAAATTGGTTTCATGAATTCTTGATAAAATCAAATGCTACGAAAAGTTGCGCATACCAATAATTACCTTCTGCTACAAAAACCGCAGTCATGTTGAAATTTGATTTTGTTTGTCAGCTATTTAGGCAATAATACTTCCAACGCTACGCGAGAAAAATGTCTGATTTGTATCTTGGTCGTTTGAGTTTAATTGAGTTTAAAGTTTTGATTCTTGCCTATGTAAACTGCAGTAAATAATTTTAGGCATTCATGCGGCCTGGGTGGAAATCTGTTGTCATACTTGATTCTATTTTTAAATTGGTGGCCATGTTCACCAAACTTTAGGGAAGAGTATGACACTTCCCTACACTCTGATGTTGGATGATACGGGTGTTTTCGGCCTGACTACTCTCAAAGCTGGGGGCTCTCAAAACAATTGGGGTGTGATCCGAGCTACCCCCCACAAAACGTGGGGCTTATGTGTCACAATGCTCCCACAGGAATGAAGGGGCGGGGCAAGCCGAAAACGCCAATGTCATCCTATACGAGTTTACATTACAGTGCAATGAAGTGTCACACTCTTCCTTAATGCACTCTTGGTAATACGAATACTGCAATACTAGATACTAGGGACAATAATACTGGTAGTAGGGCACTATTTTCCCGCAGTTCTGTATGATACCCTTTAGTTTACAGCTGCAAGAAAATATTTTTCAACATGGAGCCGTCATATTGTTATGTTGAGTTGACCCCTTCAGCGCGGTGTTGCCCACCCTCACCCACAATTTTCCGGCGCTGAACCTCGCACTTTAATGCACTCTAGCTAATACGAACACTGCAAAACTAGATAGTAGGGATAGTAATACGGGTAGTAGGGCGCCATTTTCCCACAGTTCTGTATGATACCCGCTAGTTTACAGCTGCAAGAAATTTTTTTCAACATGCAGCCGTCATAGCGTTATGCTGAGTTGACCCCTACAGCGCGGTGTTGCCCACCCTCACCCACAATTTTCTGGCGCTGAACCTTGCACTTTAATGCACTGTTGCTAATACGAACACTGCAAAACTAGGTAGTAGGATAGTAATACGGGTAGTAGGGCGCCATTTTCCCGCAGTTCTGTATGATACCCGCAAGTTTACAGCTGCAAGAAATTTTTTTCAACATGCAGCCGTCATAGGGTTATGCTGAGTTGACAACTACAGTGCGGTGTTGCCCACCCTCAGCCACAATGTTCCGGCGCTGAACCTTACACTTTAATGCACTCTTGCTAATACGAACACTGCAAAACTAGATAGTAGGGATTGTAACACCGGTAGTAGAGCGCCATTTTCCCGCAGTTCTGCATGATACCCGCTAGTTTACAGCTGCAAGAAATTTTTTTCAACATGCAGCCGTCATAGCGTTATGCTGAGTTGACCCCTACAGCACGGTGTTGCCACCCTCACCCACAATTTTCTGGCGCTGAACCTTGCACTTTAATGCACTCTTGCTAATACGAACACTGCAAAACTAGATAGTAGGGATAGTAATACGGGTAGTAGGGCGCCATTTTCCCGCAGATCTGTATAATACCCGCTAGTTTACAGCTGCAAGAAATTTTTTCAACATGCAGCCGTCATACCGTTATGCTGAGTTGACCCCTACAGCGTGGTGTTGCCCACCCTCACCCACAATGTTCCGGCGCTGAACCTTACACTTTAATGCACTCTTGCTAATACGAACACTGCAAAACTAGATAGTAGGGATAGTAATACGGGTAGTAGGGCGCCATTTTCCCGCAGTTCTGTATGATACCCGCAAGTTTACAGCTGCAAGAAATTTTTTTCAACATGCAGCCGTCATAGCGTTATGCTGAGTTTGACCCCTACAGTGCGATGTTGCCCACCCTCAGCCACAATGTTCCGGCGCTGAACCTTACACTTTAATGCACTCTTGCTAATACGAACACTGCAAAACTAGATAGTAGGGATAGTAATACGGGTAGTAGGGTGCCATTTTCCCGCAGTTCTGTATGATACCCGCAAGTTTACAGCTGCAAGAAATTTTTTTCAACATGCAGCCGTCATATCATTATGTTGAGTTGACCCCTACAGTGCGGCGTTGCCCACCCTCAGCCACATTTTTCCGGCGCTGAACCTTGCACTTTAATGCACTCTAGCTAATACGAACACTGCAAAACTAGATAGTAGGGATAGTAATACCGGTAGTAGAGCGCCATTTTCCCGCAGTTCTGTATGATACCCGCTAGTTTACAGCTGCAAGAAATTTTTTTCAACATGCAGCCGTCATAGCGTTATGCTGAGTTGACCCCTACAGCGCGGTGTTGCCCACCCTCACCCACAATTTTCTGGCGCTGAACCTTGCACTTTAATGCACTCTTGCTAATACGAACACTGCAAAACTAGATAGTAGGGATAGTAATAGGGGTAGTAGGGCACCATTTTCCCGCAGTTCTGTATGATACCCGTTAGTTTACAGCTGAAAGAAATTTTTTTCAACATGCAGCCGTTATATCATTATGTTGAGTTGACCCCTACAGTGCGGCGTTGCCCACCCTCAGCCACATTTTTCCGGCGCTGAACCTTGCACTTTAATGCACTCTAGCTAATACGAACACTGCAAAACTAGATAGTAGGGATAGTAATACGGGTAGTAGGGCGCCATTTTCCCGCAGTTCTGTATGATACCCGCTAGTTTACAGCTGCAAGAAATTTTTTTCAACATGCAGCCGTCATAGCGTTCGCAGTTCCGTATGATACCCGCAAGTTTACAGCTGCAAGAAATTTTTTTCAACATGCAGCCGTCATAGGGTTATGCTGAGTTGACAACTACAGTGCGGTGTTGCCCACCCTCAGCCACAATGTTCCGGCGCTGAACCTTACACTTTAATGCACTCTTGCTAATACGAACACTGCAAAACTAGATAGTAGGGATTGTAACACCGGTAGTAGAGCGCCATTTTCCCGCAGTTCTGCATGATACCCGCTAGTTTACAGCTGCAAGAAATTTTTTTCAACATGCAGCCGTCATAGCGTTATGCTGAGTTGACCCCTACAGCACGGTGTTGCCACCCTCACCCACAATTTTCTGGCGCTGAACCTTGCACTTTAATGCACTCTTGCTAATACGAACACTGCAAAACTAGATAGTAGGGATAGTAATACGGGTAGTAGGGCGCCATTTTCCCGCAGTTCTGTATAATACCCGCTAGTTTACAGCTGCAAGAATTTTTTTTCAACATGCAGCCGTCATACCGTTATGCTGAGTTGACCCCTACAGCGCGGTGTTGCCCACCCTCACCCACAATTTTCTGGCGCTGAACCTTGGACTTTAATGCACTCTTGCTAATACGAACACTGCAAAACTAGATAGTAGTGATAGTAATACGGGTAGTAGGGCGCCATTTTCCCGCAGTTCTGTATGATACCCGCAAGTTTACAGCTGCAAGAAATTTTTTTCAACATGCAGCCGTCATAGCGTTATGCTGAGTTGACCCCTACAGTGCGGTGTTGCCCACCCTCAGCCACAATGTTCCGGCGCTGAAGCTTACACTTTAATGCACTCTTGCTAATACGAACACTGCAAAACTATATAGTAGGGATAGTAATACGGCTAGTAGGGTGCCATTTTCCCGCAGTTCTGTATGATACCCGCTAGTTTACAGCTGCAAGAAATTTTTTTCAACATGCAGCCGTCATATCATTATGTTGAGTTGACCCCTACAGTGCGGTGTTGCCCACCCTCAGCCACAATTTTCCGGCGCTGAACCTTGCACTTTAATGCACGCTAATACGAACACTGCAAAACTAGATAGTAGGGATAGTAATACGGGTAGTAGGCGCCATTTTCCCGCAGTTCTGTATGATACCCGCTAGTTTACAGCTGCATGAAATTTTTTTCAACATGCAGCCGTCATATCATTATGTTGAGTTGACCCCTACAGTGCGGCATTGCCCACCCTCAGCCACATTTTTCCGGCGCTGAACCTTACACTTTAATGTACTCTAGCTAATACGAACACTACAAAACTAGATAGTAGGGATAGTAATACGGGTAGTAGGGCGCCATTTTCCCGCATTTCTGTATGATACCCGCTAGTTTACAGCTGCAAGAAATTTTTTCAACATGCAGCCGTCATAGCGTTATGCTGAGTTGACCCCTGCAGCGCGGTGTTGCCCACCCTCACCCACAATTTTCTGGCGCTGAACCTTGCACTTTAATGCACTCTTGCTAATACGAACACTGCAAAACTAGATAGTAGGGATAGTAATACGGGTAGTAGGGCGCCATTTTCCCGCAGTTCTGTATGATACCCGCAAGTTTACAGCTGCAAGAAATTTTTTTCAACATGCAGCCGTCATAGCGTTATGCTGAGTTGACCCCTACAGTGCGGTGTTGCCCATCCTCAGCCACAATTTTCCGGCGCTGAACCTTACACTTTAATGCACTCTTGCTAATACGAACACTGCAAAACTAGACAGTAGGGATAGTAATACGGGTAGTAGGGTGCCATTTTCCCGCAGTTCTGTATGATACTCGCTAGTTTACAACTGCAAGAAATTTTTTTCAACATGCAGCCGTCATAGCGTTATGCTGAGTTGACCCCTGCAGTGCAGTGTTGCCCATCCTCAGCCACAATTTTCCGGCGCTGAACCTTACACTTTAATGCACTCTTGCTAATACGAACTCTGCAAAACTAGACAGTAGGGATAGTAATACGGGTAGTAGGGTGCCATTTTCCCGCAGTTCTGTATGATACTCGCTAGTTTACAACTGCAAGAAATTTTTTTCAATATGCAGCCGTCATATCATTATGTTGTGTTGACCCCTACAGTGCGGTGTTGCCCAGCCTCAGCCATAATTTTCCAGCGCCGAAACCTTGCTTCTGCGCTCTAATCAACTAATCTAAAATTTATGTAAAATTTTATTTGAAGCTGAATCTGCCCGACTTCGAACGTTTCTCTACGATTTGTGCACGTATTCAACATTCAAGAGGTTTTTTGCACTTTGCATTTTACTCAATTCCACTTTGCTTTGTTTCATACCGGTAAGAGCTTATAATTATTTACATTTATATACGCATGCATACTATATGAAATTATTAATTTACAGAAGCGCCTCTGTCATAGGGATTCCAAACTATAGCAACAAAAACTAATCTTTGGCTTATAAAAATTAAGAAAACGAAAATGTGCAACCCAAACAATTCAATAGCAGCTATGCTGAAGTACAAACCTTACTGGACAAACAAAAGACAATCAGCAATTTCAATAAAACTATATTTCGATAATTATTTAGATAATTATTTCGGCCCATGCCAACTTTAGGCGCCGAAATATAATGCATGCCATGCCGTTATCAATATACTAAGTTTAAGCCTTAGTGTTAGCCTAAGCTAAGGTCAACATATGAGCCATGTACTAAGCCTAAGACTAAGTCGGGGGCTGCCGCCCCCGAACCACCCGCTCTAAGCTGTTCTTTGTTCTAAAGGTTGACATAGGCCATTATTTCGATAACTATTACCATAGTTATTTCGATAATCGGGGTCGTAACTTTCTTTGGACATGGCCAGCAAAGAGCAGCACGTAGGGATCGATATGGCTCCTTCAAAATACTATTATCGGTTATTATTTTATTCTGTAAAGCTGTTGGATTGATACAGAAATTTGTATACTTCTGAGAATTTAATGCACTAAGAGCCAATAAATATACAATGACTGGGATATATGTTTATATATCGCTATAAGAAACGATATATATTATCTGTAGCAAGCAGTACATATAGAGTAGTAGTGACCATTATTTGTAAGAACGGCCTAAAATATCCAGCTCCCGGCAGGCCTGCCGGTTCAAAATCAAGGTCGACCCGCCATGCGCGTCCCTCTGTTTTTTTAATAAATTGGCCCGCTCTGTCGGTTTGTAATCGAGCAACCCGACCAAACTTTTGACGTCTACCATACACTAAATGTTAGTTACTACTCCAGTCGTTACTCACTTGCTCTTACACAAAGATTAATTGAGTTCAACCATTATAATCACCATTCGATGCAAATAATGGTGAATTCACATTTGTCGGAATGCTACTAGTGTTTTTTCATATATCTTGCATTAAATGTACTAAAATCAGTGCTCTTAAATGAAATTGGTGTAGTTTGCATTATGGTATTAGCTCGCTGCAGATTGCAACTCATCTTAAAGGGTGTGTTCACAAGCTCAAACTTTTTGCTCAAATTTTGAGCTCAAAATTTGACCTCAAATTTAATCAAATTCAGATCAAAATTTGACGGTAATTTTTAAAAGAAAATTGCAGTATTTGTAAATTTGAGACCAAAGTTTGAGCTCCAATTTTTTCATGTTTCGTATTTCGTCGATGACTGGCTACAGGAATATCATTGAGACGTTTGAATAGTGTTCACACGTTCAAACTAACCAAAATGCAAAAAAAGTTGCTTTCAATTTTTGATCATAATTTGAGCTCAAATTTTGATTAAAATTTGAGCGAAAAGTATGAGCGAGCGAACACACCTTAATAATGTTAAGGCGTGTTCACACGCTCAAACTTTTTGCTCAAAATTTGAACTCAAAATTTGACCTCAAAATTTGATCAAATTTTGAACAAAATTTGATGGTGATTTTTAAATAAAAATTGCGATATTTTAAAATTGAGATTACAATATGAGCTCAAACTTTTTCAGGCAATACATCTCGTCCATGATTGGCTACAGGAATATTCATAAAAAGTTTGAACAGCGTTCACACGTTCAAAATTGATAAAAATTCAAAAAAGGTGCTTTCAAATTTTGATCAAAATTTGATCAAAATCTGAGCTCAAATTTTGATCAAAATTTGAGCAAAAAGTTTGAGCGTGTGATCAGGCCTTTACTATAAGTGAACAAGCAGGTTAAACTTTTTGCTGGGACCACATTGAAGAAATAGCTGTTAAAAATCGAGTTTCATATGCGGTGGCTTTGTATTTGTTGCACTATTACGTACGTTTGACTACTTCACAAGATGTAGTCACCGGTGTCGTAATCAGGTAGCAAGATGACCTGTATTTGGTGTAGAGTGATTTTATTTATCAATGAATAACAAACATATTTAAGCGCTTTTATCATGCTTTTGCTAGCTTAATGTTTTTCCACAAGATTATAGATTGAAAAGTGAAAGGGCACCCGGCACCCCCCCCCCTTTCGTTTCGCGTACTGCACCTCTCGACGCAAAATTATTGACGGTATATCGCAATTTTGTATTAATGTATTGAAAAATTTGTTACACGTCAGCAGTATTAAATAGATGCTCTTTTAGGTGGTCAGTTGAGTTTAAAAATACCACTTTTATCAACCAACCGTTTTAACAGAATATAACAATAATAATTAGTTCTTGAGCAGCGCCAATATGCCTTCAATACAGGAATTTATTGTTGAGTTATAAAACACGGATTTTAGCTAAACACTGCTGTCTCGAACGCTTATATTCCTTTAGAATAATGCAAATACCATGATTTCGTAAATTATAAAGTACATGCATTGTGAACATTTGAACCAATTACTCTCTTAATAAGTACCGAGTTGTAGTAGGAAGAACTTCATTTGTCAGCAAATGTCAATCTATAAAAATTTATCAAATATGAACAATATGTCGATGAGAAATATGTCGATGTTTTGGTGAGTTATAGTCATTTTGTAACAATATTATACTGCGGTCGTAACCTTGAAACATCTATCTTCGTTGTAGAATCATTTTATTTAGCAATAAAACAAACTCATATTTTAGCGGTTTACATGGAAGTTTTTTTTGAAAACGGGAATAGGTTCATAAAGTATTAATGTTAAAGTATCCTATGTTCGTAAAAAATTCATATCCGTCCAGCGGGGAGAGTAGCTGTACTTTGCAAACCGAAAACAGATAATCGATGATTGAAAAAATGATGATGCAGCCGGACGATGTTCGGAGTGGTTTTGCCTTAAATGTTGAAAAATTCAAATATAACTTAACGGTTACACTTGCTTTCGTTTAAGATTTATCTTTTACGAACGTTTAATATTTTCATACAAAGATGAACGCTTACTTTTACACTAAGATCATGGCCAACAATAACTTATGAGTGTCCTTTTATCTGCAATATGGAATTAGTTTTTCCAGGTACATTTTGAGTAAGGTTACCCTCTAACGTTTACAAGAATACTGAAATGCTTGTGTTGGTTGCCATAAAAACGTAAACAAATAGTTCTATCTGCAATCCTTGTTTTTTTTAGTTTTAGCAGTTGCAAACAGTCATAATTATCAATGTTCCGCAGTCAACTTTTTGACAATTGTATTGCTTTCTATAAAAACCTCTGAATCGGAGCTGTATGAGTGATGGTGTTAAAATTCTATGGGCAGATCTATAAAAACCTCTGAATCGGACCTGTATGAGTGATGGTGTTAAAATTTTATGGGCAGATCTATAAAAACCTATGAATCGGAGCTGTATGAGTGATGGTGTTAAAATTTTATGGGCAGATCTATAAAAACCTATGAATCGGAGCTGTATGAGTGATGGTGTTAAAATTTTATATGGCAGATCTATAAAACCTCTGAATCGGAGCTGTATGAGCGATGGTGTTAAAATTTTATGGGCAGATCTATAAAAAACCTCTGAATCGGAGCTGTATGAGTGATGGTGTTAAAATTTTATGGGCAGATCTATAAAAACCTATGAATCGGAGCTGTATGAGTGATGGTGTTAAAATTTTATGGGCAGATCTATAAAAAACCTCTGAATCGGAGCTGTATGAGTGATGGTGTTAAAATTTTATGGGCAGATCTATAAAAAACCTCTGAATCGGAGCTGTATGAGTGATGGTGTTAAAATTTTATGGGCAGATCTATAAAAACCTATGAATCGGAGCTGTATGAGTGATGGTGTTAAAATTTTATGGGCAGATCTATAAAAACCTCTGAATCGGAGCTGTATGAGTAATGGTGTTAAAATTTTATTTGCAGATCTATAAAAACCTCTGAATCGGAGCTGTATGAGTGATGGTGTTAAAATTTTATGGGTAGATCTATAAAAACCTCTGGATCGGAGCTGTATGAGTGATGCTGTTAAAATTTTATGGGCAGATCTATAAAAACCTCTCAATCGGAGCTGTATGAGTGATGGTGTTAAAATTTTATGGGCAGTTCTATAAAAACCTATGATTCGGTGCTGTATGAGTGATGGTGTTAAAATTTTATGGGCAGATCTATAAAAACCTCTGTATTGGAGCTGTATGAGTGATGGTGTTGAACTTTTATGGGCAGATCTATAAAAACCTCTGAATCGGAGCTGTATGAGTGATGGTGTTAAAATTTTATGGGCAGATTTGCCACAAGGTCAACGGTAGTCAAATAATACCTTCTTATTTCCCTGTAATTCCGGTAGGCCGGTAAGAGCACAGAGTGAACCTGACTAGGGGCTGCCCTAACTGCTCCATGCTGGCCTGGTACGAATCGACCCGAATCCGATCCGTGCCTAACCCTGTGACATAACGTTGTATCAGTAGTTTGAATAACCCTAAAGCTGAAGGCAGCGATCGTTATATTGTTTCATAGTATTGCATATATTACTGCATATATCTTTATTTATTATAGTGGGACGTTGGTGAAAAGCACGAGATTCTGACCGCGCTCACTGTCACTAACGCTATCTTCACGATTACGTTTACGGTTGAGGTAAGAATCAAATATTAAATGGTCTTAATCATGGCGTTATTATAGTGGGACGTTGGTGAAAAGCATGAGATTCTGACCGCGCTAACTGTCACTAACGCTGTCTTCACGATTACGTTTACGGTTGAGGTAAGAATCGAATATTAAATGGTCTTAATCATGCCGTTATTTCCATGTATACCATTGGTGGTCATGTGGGATAGGCGAGTTACTTCCTAAGGAGTGTACATCCTCCAAGCTTCATATTTACCTACCTAATATTGACTTTATGCAACCCTCAACTCTTCTCGCGCAACCAAGGCCCGCGAACAATTTTAGTAATTTTACTGAAATTACAAAAATTTTTATTCAAAATTTGGAGAAAATGAATAAAATTTTGAGGCAAATTTGGGAAAACGAGAGGAAAACTTTTGTTTACGCCACTCTGGCCTATACTCGTCTATCAGAACGAACTACCCTTCTAAGCCGGTGGACCTCAGGCTTCTATGGTATAGTGCCTGCAGTGTTGTAGTAGTTTTCGCATTCGAAACAGAATAATAACAATAACATAATATAATTTAGTTAAGGATGATCATGAAATTTATTTTCACTAACATGATTTGACTGGAGTGAATTTTAATGCTGAAATTCGTATGAAATCGATCAAGTGATAGAGGTAAACATGAAAATCAGGCTCTTTAATGAACGTACATAACAAGACGAAAAAACGAAACCAACTTTTGACCAAAATTTTGTTGTACTAAAATTAATGACTACATTGCTAACAGAAATTATACGACAATTGATTAGTGTACTCCTTTTTTGTTTTAGATTCTACTTAAAATGATTGCCTTTACGCCGATGGGATTTTGGCAAAGTCGTCGCAATCGTATCGATATGATTATAACACTTTTGGGTCTCGCGTGGGTCGTTTTACACTTCTTCGTCGCCGTAAGCTCTTTGAGTCGTTATTTTAATTAGTTGGGTAACGCAGGGCAAACTGGTAGATTGTTGGTTAGCGACAAAGAAATAAGATTAAAACAATTTATTGTTTCTACTGATGTAATTTGTCTCGAAGAGTATCAGTTTAGTCCTCTTTATTGGTTCACATCGGACGAATCTCGGGTGGGCTGGTTCGGACTACTACCTTTCTGAAATCACTGCTATGTGATAATTGTTGTTCTCTCACACCCTTGCCCACAGTGGTGGTTTGTCAATAAGAGTTGAAATATTCTTCCGGTTCAAGTCTAATTCTTGTTGGGCGCTCGTGTAGAGTAATCCAATAAGTAATCCAATAAGTAATCATAATAAGGTCTCTAGAGTAATCCAATAAGTGAAAAGCAAGCTAAATTGTTGTCAGTTACGAAAGTCCTAATGTAATTTTCTCATTTTACATCAGGCTTGGGGCCAAAGTAACCATGAAGGGCGGAAATAAAATGCAGGCCAGCCGTTCTAGATGTACTAAGCCTAAGCCTTAGTCTTAGCCTAAGCAATGGTCCTTATGTGATACATACACAAAGGCTAAGCCTAAGTCAGAGAGCTGCCACCCCCGATCCCCCGCTCTAAGCTGTTCCTTTTTCTAATGTTATAACTTACCGCCCGTCAGGGTTACTTGGGCCAGCTTGGGCTAAATGTTTCAAACTGTATGCCCGATGACTGCTCTTAATTCTCCCCTGCCTCACGGAGCTGTTTTTTCTTCTAAAACAATAAAGCTTTTTACATGCGTCGCTTATTCTGGATTACTGTCGACCCGTTTTCTACACAAATGCCGCTTTTTGCATAGTGCTGTCCTTAAATGTTCAAGCAATCTACCACGCTACTGCCAACCTTATATATCAGGCCTATTGCTTGCTGTCACAAATATTTTTGACACATCCAATATTTTAGACTATAATTGATCGAAAAGGCTATTAAGGTCGAACGTTAGAGTTTCACAAATAACTTTACGCAGAGGAGACGCTTAAAAACTGATTTGCTTTTGTAGGGCCACGTAGTAAACCTATTGAAACATTTGAACGGAACATCGGCACGGTTTAGTTTTATAATAACGCAACAGTTAGTAATATGTATACTTATTGTCATTGATGCTAAAACTTGTAATCTTGAAGAGTTATTTTCCGCTGTCTTAATCCATTTCAAACAAATATGTGACTCTTAATTGTATTTTTTAACATTTTTCTGAATTAAGCGGCAATCCAATCTGCTACAGTATTAATAGATGAACTTAAATCATAATTGATTTCGCATGTGATTGATAAACATGGAATCCATAAATTATTTAGCGTTCCTTATAGTATACGTGGTCGAAGTAACCATGAAGATATACGTGAAATGTAGCTCATGCTTTCCCGGAAATAGTGAGCGTTAGATTTATTCTTAGGTTAGGTCTAGCTATGTTCATGTATTAGCCTAAGTCTAAGTCGATGTCTGCAGCATGTGATCCTCCGCACTAAGCTGTTATTTTTTTAGTGTTTTAGTGATGCCCCTCAAGGTTACTTGTGCCGAATACGGTTTTAGTTGCTATCACTGAATTTACTATGATTTTTACCGTACGAAACAATTTAGCCCACGGAAACCCAGTAACAACGGCCGGACGCGGGTGCCTCCCCCACAAGTCAAGATGAAGAGGCATGTCCTTTGTTTCCTCCCCCCCCAGGTAATATCAAATATTAGTTCGGCAATAGTAGTTATGATCCCTCTAGCTTCTTAATTCAAAGATGGAAGTATCCAGATGTAGTTCCAAGTTATAGGCATGGGTAACCGTCCCCTGGGGCTCAATAACATATTGCGACAAATAGTACCCCGAGCAAAACAGACCATAAAACGTGATAAATTTGAAACCAATAATAACAATGTTTTGTGCTAAAGATAGATTATTCTGTTGCTATTTTTCCGCCTAAACCAAAGTTTTGTTACAACAACGGCTTTGGCTCGGGAACGGACGACGGGTATGTGTAATTTTTTACTATTGATTGCAGTTGACCATCGGCACATAGTGGTAGAAGCATTGCTCTGTATGATCTCTTTCCAAGAGCTAGCTAAAACAAAGTCCACTTTTAAACCAAAATTACGTCGAATGTTGTTGTTTCCACCTATAACATGGTGACCAATAAAGTGACGTTCCAAAAATTTCCGCAGCATAAGGCACTTTAATTTTATTAAAGATATTTTTATTTTCAGCTCACATCGCGGGATCTTGAAATTCAGAAATTCAGCTATACATTTGGTTACGTTACGATTATTTTGCGGTTTTTTACAATTACTGGTCGCCATGTAAGTATTTTTGTATACATTAAAATATGATTGAGTTATCTTGCAGATTGTTTAGGTTTTAGTTAGTATAAAAATTAATAACCGAGTTGACACACTGCCCGATTTGATGGGTTCCGATTTATCCACAGATTTCTTCACATACAACCAAATTCAATGGCTACCGTATACGGTGTATATATGCGAATGTGTTTTTCACGCCGTATCATCCCATTCGTATCCGATAGAATTTCGCATACTCTATGGAATCGTATTGAATCAAATTATACGCCATTACTTTTGTAGTAAAAAGTTACAGTTTCAAAGATTTTATATGATCGATGCACCGTTTTTTTAGATAAATATTTGAATACATTTATAATCGAGGCACCGTTGTTTAGACAAATATTTGAGCACATTTATGATCGATGCACCCTTGTTTAGACAAATATTTGAACACATTGATGATTGATGCACCGTTTTTTAGACAAATATTTGAACACATTTATGATTTATGCACCGTTTATTAGACAAATATTTGAACACATTTATGATCGATGCACCGTTTTTTGACAACTATTTGAACACATTTATTATCGATGTATATATCCAAGCCTTCGGAAAAAGTCGCCGATTTACCTTGTTAGCCATTTTTGTAAGCGAGCAACAATTTCGTCAGTAGACTCAGAAATACTCATTAATTGGTGTCTGCAGCAGGAGGAAAATCCGCAACTGATTTACTTTCATTGATTGTGTCGTTTATTTTGAGAATAGAGCTAGTTTAGAGTCAAATAGATCGTCCACTATTGAATAACATAATTGCCACTAGTATTGTCAACTTTTAAGCATAGCCGAATACACAATATTTTGTCCTTATTATAAATGTGCGACAGTGCCACAATTTGTGTGAATAATAAATTACACTGGTCTAAAAAAGAAAAAGAAATAATCTACCATCATCTGTCTTAATTATAATATACGGAAGCCTCAAAGTTTAAAGTTTTAAACTTATTTATGTGACACCCTGTATATTAACATAGCTGAACGAGGACCTGTTTACTAGTCGCAACGCTGCAGTCTACTGGCGACGGGCTCGAAACCCTTCTGGTCCACAGCAATGATCTCTAGTGGATCTTTTCAACAATATCATTTGAATTTGAATACTTTTTATTTATTTCAGGCAACTCTGAAAATGCTTATGATGACCGTTGTTATGTCGATGTTTCGTAGTTCGTTCATTATAATCGGAATGTTTCTTTTAATGCTGTTCTATGCGTACACGGGTGTGATTCTATTCAGTACAGTCAAATATGGTGAAGCGATTGGAAGGTATATTGAAAAACTTTCAACTTATAGTAAATTATTGGCTTATTTGATGTATCAGCGATCTGCATCTTGGTCGTCATATATTATGCCTTCAAATCTTATCTTTACCAACATTTTCTGGTAAATTTAACTATCATGTTAGTTTCAAAATTATTTCGAGCTTTCATACGGAAAAAGGGTACTAAATTCGTGAAAATACACTATTTTTGCATTATTAATCTAACAGCCTGATTGATACTCTTGGACAACTAGTTTAATGGTTCACATATTGTGGCTTTAAATCTTATCTGTGCCAACATTGTCTGTTGCATTTAACTATCATGCTATTTTCAAAATTATTTCGAGCTTTCGTACAGAAAAAGGTTGATAAATTCGTGAAAATACATTATTTTTTGTGTTATTAATCTAACAGCCTGAGGGATACTTGCTCTCTAAGCGTGGCTTTTTTTATTTATTTTTAAGACCACCGCTTACATCGCTATATGGCACTCACAATTATTTCTTTTCGGCTTTTTGTGTATTTTTGTTTGTAGTTCAGTTCACGATACTTGGGAATTCGTAGAGGCGGTGCTATACGTATCAACCAATATAACCAAGTTTCAGTCTCCCGGGTTTGTTATAGGATTACAATTATATTTTTTTTCATCCCTGTGTACCGTTTTGGCTTAATGGAATAAGTTGGAGAAAATATCTACACTATTTTTATATTATATCTGCAGATATACCGAAAGAAATGAGGACGACTGTCAATATCTTATAATTAAAACATTGATGTTTAGTCGTGCATTGACCGCTTTTGAGTTGTGCCAGCTGAGTAGCTCAGTGGTATGAACTAAGGCACGCAAAGCCTAAGGTCGTGGGTTCGAATTGTACCTTTGTCAACATTTTCTAATATTCTAAACTATTACGTTAGCTTCAAATTTACGCCATATGCAACAGTGCAACAACAAAGCTCTGTAATAATCAGATTTTTTAAAATTTACTATTATTGTTTATGTGCCGTTTTGAAGGATTACCCCATTAACTATAAAGAGCTGGTGTGAATATTGCTGGTACTAACAATATTCACAACAATGATAACGTATAGATGAGCATTTGTTAGCCAATTATCAACTACATTTAAAATTTATTCG
Source organism: Trileptium ribeirensis (assembly GCA_030248225.1). Taxonomy (NCBI): domain Eukaryota; kingdom Metazoa; phylum Nematoda; class Enoplea; order Enoplida; family Thoracostomopsidae; genus Trileptium; species Trileptium ribeirensis. Next base: position 55,938 of record JASANE010004512.1, read on the forward strand.
ACTTCATTGAATTTATTCATATATTTCGTTTATTTATTAAAAACCAAATAAAAATGTCCAATTACAAAGACCAAAGAATAGATCCCTAAGGCCTACCTACTCCCACCTACTGTTGGGCTTTGTTCCCTAAATTTGGGACACTACCACATTTTGTATTAAAACCAACGACATTACAGGAAAGAAAGATGACACATAACGGCATTTTGCGCGAAACCTATAGGTATCTCATTCCTTATACCGAAATGTTAGTTATCTTGAAGCGAAACGGGGAACGCTGACTTTTTAAACATGGTTTGCTATTTTAATTTATTTTTAAAGCATATTTTTGGTATCTCTATACAAATAACAGTTTTACTAGATAGCTAGTATGTTCTCACAATATGTTTTCTTTATGTTTTTTATTTCAGTCCGATTTTCACAAAATTTGAGGACCTAGACACTTCTGTATGTAACAAAAACAACTATATACTAGTCGCCCAAATATATAATTTGGAAATGAATGGAAATTTGTTTGAATCACCGGCGTTACACCTTCAGCTTGGTCATAATCAAAAGTAGTAATAGTCACAACCAGTGGACTATATTTTTGTTACAAAATGCATTTATTTTATATGGGTTATACTTATGATTGTTACAAAATACTTTTATGTGTTGTCCTTTTCTGTACAGCCGTTTGTTCAATGCAAAAGTGATGCATTTTCACGAATATAGCGCAGTAAGGCCCGACTGTAGTTCAGATAACTAGCGTTTTTATGGAGTCAACGAAATTATGGATCAAAAATGACTTATGATAGCAAAGCCGTAATGATTCCCTCAGTGTCACGCCATATCCAAAAATATCCAAACCTCAAACATAGGAGAACTTTGTACACTATCCAAAATATTTCCGAATTATCGTTTATTTGTAAGACTATTGGTTTATATCAATCAGCGAATAATTTGTTCTGATTTGAAATTTTAGGCAAGCAAATTTTCGCACCCTCACCAACGCAATCTTTGTGCTATTTCGTATAGCAACCGGTGAAGATTGGAATAAAATAATAATTCAGAGCTATCTGTTTTCGTAAGGCTGTTGGTTTATAGCAATCTGACCTATCAGCGAATAATTTATTCTCATGTGAAATTTTAGGCAAGCAAATTTTCGCACCGTCACCAACGCAATCTTTGTGTTATTTCGTATAGTAACTGGTGAAGATTGGAATAAAATAATGCACGACTGCATGGTTAGTTAGTTGGCTTACGTCTTGTATCGAATAACATGTGGAACTAAAAACATCGAATAAAATCCTGGTCTACTTAATAAATACTTTTGTGAATCATTTTTGGATGCAGGTCATATGACCTCTGCTTCTGAAAATCTACAATTTAAGCTAACCTAAAAAGAATTTAAGCTTAAACTGTATTTTTTCTGAACAAAACCGTCACCAGAGCTTTTGGTGGAAAAAAATTAGCAATTCTTGACATGTTCTTTGTGAAAAATGCAGTAATCAGTCAGTACAACCAATCATGTATTAAGAAACACTGGCTACCATACTCATACATACATTAGTCTAACCCTTGGTACAGCCGAGCGAGGTTATGATCTACGAACCTTACTGAAGGGAGTCCCCAATCTTCAGCAGAGCCGACCATCATCGATTGTTGCTAAAACTGATTGTAAAATCCTCAACACGGCTATAAGCAATCTGTTTTAGAATAGTACATGAGTCTGATGTGGATATTCATCGAATCGTTAATGTATATAGTAAATTTACTATTTTATGTTACAATATTTTAGCTTGATCTTATTACTAATTAACACTATTAAGAATACGGCTTTTAAGTCGTATCAGTCTCGCTGTAAAATTAGCAATATCTAATCGATGGCTAGATTGCAAAGTTGCAGTTTTTATGTGTCTACTCAATGGTGAATTGTCAGAGGAAGTTATACGAAAAGGTCATACAAAATCCATACCGAATCTGCACTTATTATGCAGATATCATACGTACCATCTTTTCATCAGTGCCGTCATTGTCTATGAGCTGCCGACGGTAATAACTATACCTTAAAACCTCTTGTGAGATTTGCGTTTAGCGTATATGCAACACATTTAAAATATATTTTTGAAATAGAGAAAATAGTGAAAAACGTAGGTAAAAAATTTATTAAAATAGAGAAAATAGTGAAAAATGTAGGTAAAAAATTTATTAAAATAGAGAAAATAGTGAAAAATGTAGGTGAAAAAATTTATTGAAATAGAGAAAATAGTGAAAAATGTAGGTAAAAAATTTATTAAAATAGAGAAAATAGTGAAAAATGTAGGTAAAAAAATTTATTAAAATAGAGAAAATAGTGAAAAATGTAGGTAAAAAATTTATTAAAATAGAAAAAATAGTGAACAATGTAGGTGAAAAAATTTATTGAAATAGAGAAAATAGTGAAAAATGTAGGTAAAAAATTTATTAAAATAGAAAAAATAGTGAACAATGTAGGTGAAAAAATTTATTGAAATAGAGAAAATAGTGAAAAATGTAGGTAAAAAATTTATTAAAATAGAGAAAATAGTGAAAAATGTAGGTAAAAAATTTATTAAAATAGAGAAAATAGTGAAAAATGTAGGTTAAAAAATTTTTTGAAATAGAGAAAATAGTGAAAAATGTAGGTAAAAAATTTATTAAAATAGAGAAAATAGTGAAAAATGTAGGTAAAAAAATTTATTAAAATAGAGAAAATAGTGAAAAATGTAGGTAAAAAAATTTATTAAAATAGAGAAAATAGTGAAAAATGTAGGTAAAAAATTTATTAAAATAGAGAAAATAGTGAAAAATGTAGGTAAAAAAATTTATTAAAATTTAGTGGACGCTTTTGAGGACCGTATTTGGCATCAGTTAATTATGACATGTTTCACGAACTTAACTAATTGTTATGTATATATTTTTAGAGATCTGAACCATTTTGTATCTACTACAAAGGTAGCAACTACTGGCAAACCGATTGCGGTAACTTCTATGGTGCTATCATCTATTTCTGCTCGTTTTATCTCATTATTACATATATTGTTCTTAATTTGTTAGTCGGTAAGTTTCAGTTGTCACATTATTAATTTTGAATTAACTATTAGTTTAGCGATGTAGAAGAAGCAGAGAAGTAATATTAATAACACTTTTCTCTAACCAAGGTGCTTTGTATTGTTTTTGGACGTCATCTGACTCTTTTATATCATTCAATGGTTGTTCTATTACAATGTTTATAAAGGAACTTGTAAAACATAGTGTATGTGCCGCTGTAAATATTTAGCTTTGTTTATAATCAGCGAACGGGTTCTGCATAGCTACCGTTGTAGAACAGAAAGTCCTACAAGATGGTATTAAACTTACTAGTTCAGTAAAGATCTCTTATGAGTTCTCACCGCATGAATGACAAATTATGGTACATTTTAGCCAGTCGTGCTTTAAGATGATCGAACGTAGATGATCAGGAACTATTAGTGATATCTGCATAATGGTCAGAATATACGTACTAATATGAAAGTATAATGCTTCTATAAATTGTCATTTTAACCTGGTTGGTGAATAATTCAAACAGGATTCCTCGTTCATCAACGCGCATGTCAAACATAAATGAAATATCATGAGACGGCGGTTAGTTAATGCAAAATATAGCTTTATTGCAAATTTTGATGAACACATTGGAGTAAGAAATTATTCACCGTCTTGTATATCCTATCGTCTAAATGAGGGTTATTGTTTTAAAAACCTTATGAATGACGCACCGTTTTGTGCAATACAAAAGAATGTTCCCATCGTAAGTTACAAAGCCCTAGGATTATATAAATGTATTTTTGTTAGTTACCCAATCATTTTGCGGATATCATTCAGGATCCGAGCAACACCTCTGAAATTGCTTAACTTGATAGTGCTAGAAGCTCTAACGATCTATTCTCAATTCACCTACTTGATTTCATGTTTAGCCAAATTCAAGTTATTCCATAGATAAATGTGTTAGCAGTACTGATTATTTGACTACTGGTAGCAACACTTGGCTATATAAGTCATGCAGTTGTATTTTTTCGGATACTTCAAAGCCTTCTATTCATGTGTTTACATGAAATATAAATTATGTGTAGTGCTTGATGCGGAACTCCCGAACTACCTCTATTATCACTAACAGCTTTATATAAGATGTACAAGATGTAAGTGGCCAATTCTTTGTATAACCAATTATTGTAGTTTTGTCGTCGATAAGTAAAAAGTTGGGGAATCATACTAATATTAGCAATAATATTGTATACTCGATGTAGTGATCACACAAAAAATAACCACTGCTAGCGAAACGTCAATTCGCTAGTTAGAATATGATTACAGTTTAATAACTGTTTCATTCGGGTCCATGGTATAATGGTTAGAACGTCTGCTGCGCACGCGGAAGGCCCGGTGTTCTATTCCCGGCGAACCCACTATTTAGCTTGAGCGGACTTTAACAAAAATAGCTAACATAGCTTATACTCGATAGTAGAACAATAACTGTTGGAAAAAATTTTCTCAAATTCCAGAGTTTTTTTATGTATTTATCTTACATATAAATATGTTTTAATGAAGTAAAATTTAAATTGGAGTTCTATGATTCTAATAGATTCTGCAGAATGTGGAGCTAACTTATAGCTTTGTTTTTATTTATCTGAATTACTTTATTTTTATTTACTATTTTCAGCGATTATCATGGAAAATTTTTCACTGTTCTATTCGTCTGATGAAGATGCTTTGTTGAGTTATGCTGATATTCGTAATTTTCAATATGTTTGGAATATTGTTGATTTTGAGCAAAAGGTGGGTTGGTGTGAAACAATATGAAAGTGTCTCCAGCTAGAACCAAATCAACCTGATGTTCTTTGAGTGTTCTCTCTAGCGAACATTTTATCAATCAATGCTGTTTTACCTATAAACGAGACTAGTCTAGTCTCTGACAAGAATCTAACCAAATTGGTGGTCCTTCAATGTCGTTATTGTACTATTACTTCACATGGGCACCCGCCGTACAGAACCACATCCGAATGTCTCCAGAAAAAACAAACATGAAACTTTCGTAGCACTTGATTAGTCAGTAGATAAAAAATTAAATAATTTGCAGAAATTTGGTAGACTTAACAATTTTAAGGTTAAGTTTAGCCTAATGCTTAAGAGTTGTCTGAAGCCAACGGTTAGCGTCAGGCTTTGACAATGTATTGGGTTAATTTACCAGGTATTCGCTCTAAGATGTGCGCAGCGTTGGCTAAAATGAATACCTGAATATATAGTTGTCAGAGTCTTTGAATATATTCGGCTCCGAATTGATTTATCTTTTTAATTGAATCAAACTAGAATCTAAAACGAGTAGAATTTTTACGTTTTTTGGAACTGTTATTCTATCTAACTATCCTTTTTTGAAAATCAGAGGAGATTTTATTTCGATCTTTTGTGAAAGTAAATCCACTATCGAGCAGAGCTATTTTTACAAATAAAGTTGATTTGATTCTATATATTCCAATAAATATATCAAGCGCCTCGGTCCGCGATTTTTCAACTACGCTAAAAATTCAATGGCAATTATTAATGCATACGGGCGCCTAGCTATGTAATAACCAACCATATTTTTTAATTGAATCAAACTAGAATCTAAAACGAGTAGAATTTTTACGTTTTTTTGAACTGTTATTCTATCTAACTATCCTTTTTTGAAAATAAGAGGAGATTTTATTTCGATCTTTTGTGAAAGTAAATCCACTATCGAGCAGAGCTATTTTTACAAATAAAGTTGATTTGATTCTATATATTCCAATAAATATATCAAGCGCCTCGGTCCGCGATTTTTCAACTACGCTAAAAATTCAATGGCAATTATTAATGCATACGGGCGCCTAGCTATGTAATAACCAACCATATATTAACTGTCCCACGATATAATATTATATTATCTCTGCAAGGGATTATATTATCCCTACAGAATATATAATGCACTGAAGGCCCAATGGTAATTCCGTATTGGCACTAAAATGCATCTGAAGCCGAAATTTTGATTTTTATCAATATTAGATTTGATTCTACGTATTCTGTAGAATTTATTTCTGTAAACAGAATGAAATGTAGTGCTAGAAACAACTGTAATGATGGAGTTCATGTTTCGGGGTCACTAGTGCGAGGTATTGTGATTACTTTATAGAAAGAAGGTAAATCATTTTCTTATTGATGTGAGATTGACCGATAAGCCTTATTGCGTATCCGGTAATAACACTGATACGTATTACTAAATCTGCAATGCAGTTCCGGGTAAGCAGTAATGACACATTAAGCAAACGTCTCAAATAAATCCGTCCGACCATACACATACATTGACTTTTATATGTATCGCATCCTGCAAAAATATAATTGTCAATTATCAAGTTCGCCAATGTTAGATAATATTAACATGTGTCTCGTCCGTATTATATTTTTGATATATTTTATACAGCTTCGATCCCGCTATTGATAATGATAAAATCATAATAAAATTTGATCATAATAGGAATGATAAGTAAACCTGAAAAGCAATTTTTAAAGCATATCATGCCGTTTTCGATATACTAAGCCTAAGCTTTAGCCTAAGCTAAGGTTTTTATGCGAGACATGCTCTTAGCCTAAGTCTAAATCGGGTGGCTATCGCCCCGAACCCCCGCGCTTAGCTGTTCTTTTTCTAACGATATAACGTAACGTCCCGCAGGATTACTTTAGAATGATATTCTTCTCATGCGGAGGTAAATATTACGAGCTAAAGCAAAGCATTGGATATGCCTATTCTTTTAAGCAATGTGGATTCTCGCTCATATAAATTATACTATATACTGCGTACTTATAGGATGCCATTCCTGTGAAACGGGTCAAATTATACTATATACTGCGTACTTATAGGATGCCATTCCTGTGAAATGGGTCAAATTATACTATATACTGCGTATTTATAGAATGCCATTCATGTGAAACGGTTCAAATTATACTATATACTGCGTATTTATAGAATGCCATTCCTGTGAAACGGGTCAAATTATACTATATACTGCGTATTTATAAAATGCCATTCCTGTGAAACAGGTCAAATTATACTATATACTGCGTATTTATAGAATGCCATTCCTGTGAAACGGGTCAAATTATACTATATACTGCGTATTTATAAAATGCCATTCCTGTGAAACGGGTCAAATTATACTATATATATACTGCGTATTTATAGAATACCAGTCCTGTGAAGCGGGTCAAATTGTACTATATACTGCGTATTTATAGAATGCCATTCCTGTGAAACGTGTCAAATTGAATTATATACTGCGTATTTATAGAATGCCATTCCTGTGAAACCGGTCAAATTATACTATATACTGCGGATTTATAGAATGCCATTCCTGTGAAACGGGTCAAATTATACTATATACAGCGTATTTATAGAATGCCATTCCTGTGAAACGGGTCAAATTATACTATATACTGCGTACTTATAGGATGCCATTCCTGTGAAACGGGTCAAATTATACTATATACTGCGTATTATTAGAATGCCATTCATGTGAAACGGTTCAAATTATACTATATACTGCGTATTTATAGAATGCCATTCCTGTGAAACGGGTCAAATTTTTGCTACGACTACTAAAGGTGAGTGCTATCAAAGCCGTTGAAATTCCAGCATTGTTATAAAACGGAATTTCATAATTTAAAATTTTCGATTAAAAATAATCATATGAGACGGCATAAATTATTCTATTTGTACTATCACATTTCGTTCTATAACACCCTTGATTTTAACGATAATTTCATTTTTCGGTTCGGAGGACTTTGAATCGTTGGCAATGATAAAGCCTTTATTGGACCTGTTTTAGGCGTACGTTCAAGAAACATTATAGTCATTTAGGCTTGAGTAAACTTAAGCTGCGCCGCCTACCATCCTCTTTTGACATCTGGTACGCAATGTTGTTATAGAACAAACTAATAGTAAGAATAGCCTAACGCTATTTCCAAATTTTTCCGTTCTGCGAATGCTTAGTATCTAATAACAAAACGTTAAAGTTACGTTAGCTAACACAATGCACCTTTTTACACTTTCACTATAACTGCGTTCCGAAACGCTAAATAGGTTACTTGCATTCTGAAATTTTTCGTTTAGTTTACTCATGCATTAGAACAACTAAATATCTGCTGGGTTAAGAAATCTGCTATAATTGATGCGAAGGAACAGTATGTTCCTAAAGTTATATGGTGCTTTTTTTAAAAATTTGAATGAAGTAAATGTGTAAAAGAATATTTCAGTTGTATCTCGATTCAGCAATAATACTAAATTAATAAAAGCTTTTATAAATAATTTGCGGTTCATATGCTAAACACACTTCTGTATTCTGAGTGCCTCTGTTTTAAGTAGCGATAACATCATTTCCCTTTCGTTTGGTCACTAGTTATGAGCTTTACATCTTGTTTTCATTGCAATGTTTTAAACATTTCGTCGATATATACACTAGAGTCAGTTATGTTGAAGTAGACAATGTACCTGTGACTTGGAGGGTATTTGCTTTCACCCTTCTAATCCGCCCAGATACACACTGCATTCATCATTTTAAACAAGTCTCGGTTTTTATAGAAAATAACCCCATCGAAAATTAAATGCTGATTTCCTTCATGGCGTCTGTTAGAAATTTAAATCTCAAACAAACAGTCATTAAAGACAAAATCACTAGCAACCGTTTGCAAGAAACTAAAATATCATATAACCATCCACTAGAGGTTTTAGTATCTGGAAAAGGCTGCTAGATATAAAATTGAAACCCTTTTGGGCTCATTATTCTGTGAAACTTGCATTATGACTGCTTTCTGTACACGCGTTATACGTGCGTTGTATACTATTGTGTACGAGGTCTTCTGCTTAAAATTAACTTTGATATTCTGTTTATCTTATAGCTTTCTAATGTATAAATAAATAAAATATCACTGTTCCAGTTAATCTTACGCAGCTTTCGCGAAGTTTTGCAGATTATGATTTGCATGTCTGTCAGTATTTCTAGGGTCGTCTTGAAGTGGATCCTGACAAAGATCGACTCCTGTTTAAACATATGTGCTACGAAATGGAACGATTAAACAACGGCGACGACGTAACGTTTCATGATGTATTGAAGTTAGTTTTTTATTATTTTATGTTAGTAAAATACTGGTCACGGCTGGTTTACGTTGTAACGGAGGCGGCTTGTAGTTTATGATGTTTGTTAATTGAAGAATTGACGCTTCGCTAGCAGTAATTACTATTTGTATGATCGCTGCGAAATCCCCGCGGCCAGTTGTGGACCTGGCATTTTTGAGCTCATTACTTTTCGCATAGACTTATCCGCATGTAGATCATGTTTTATTCACCAAATATAAGTGTTGATTATTCTTTTTGATAGATTTCTGTTCATTAGCAAGCACTGGATCTAAATCGAATGAAATTGTTGAAATTGACCGCATCAGTTACAACATTATTTGAGCCAGAGATATGGGTTATGCTACGGTTAAATTCAGAGTATATGATAACCAACGTTCTTGTCGCGGTCTTGGGTTCTTTATGGACAAACTATTTCCTGAGTTGTTTGTGATCTGTCATTATTGAAAATTTAGTTCCTAATAACACATCGAAACGTTTGGGCAATTGATATGTCGCGAGTAATTCTCTGTCTAAACCTAATGAATTAATTCAGCTTACCGCCTCACCTAACGACAAAAATATCTTTTGGTCAATGCTTCAGCTCACATGTAGCAAGTGATCTTAAATGCTCAAGGTTTTTAAACATTTTCTGATAAGTTCCCTATGCATCGATGTTGATATACTTGTTCAAATAGTGATCTGCAACAAAATTTCGCAGTATGACCTTTACTCTAGTTTTGTTATTTCTGTAGAACTTTTGATTTGAAGTATCTGAGCTTCAAATTTCGAGCTACGTCATTTATTAAATACATATATTTAATTACATATATTTACTATATATATTGGCCTAACTAACAGTGCATAAGCGATCATGACACCTTTCGAAGTCTATTGTTAACCTGTTTTAGATGTCTAGGACGGTTTTCAGTTTTATGTCCTTCACATCTGGTGGGGGAATAATAATGACGCCCAAGTTTGTTAGGGGTGGGTCCGATACTTCAGGATTATTATCCACGTCTCCTGATTATAATAGTCCATTGTAAGCCTTTCAATACAGGGTGCCCGGCCTATTCATCATAAAACAGGAGTCAATAACTTTTCATTCTGTCAGGAATGAGGATTTAAACCGAAAATATCCGTGACATCTAACGCTTTTATTCAGAAGGCTAATTAAAAATTTATTTAGAAATTTTAATGTAAATTTATTGAACTTACAGAGTTATGAAATGTGCGTTTAGTTGCCGCATAATTTTAATAATCTACCACTGACTGGGCGGTGACTATTTGCATAGTCTAGTCTATTTACATGACCGGTAACTATGTTGTTGTTAAAGTACATATTAGCAACCTTCGTATGAGTGTAATTTAATCAGTTTCACATTAGTTTTCATTTGACGATAATCTCTTTTTAGCATGCTATCTTATCGCAGCGTTGATATTCGGAAGAGTCTTCAGCTTGAGGAATTACTTGCTCGTGAGGATCTAGAATATGTTATCGAAGAAGAAGTTGCAAAACAAACAATTCGGACGTGGCTCGAAGGATGTTTGCGACGAATTAGAGCGGTACATGCTTTGATATAACGAACTTTGCAGTATTTTGTGTGATCACAGTATTGTAAAGTAACATAACAGTTCTGTGTAATAAGGCTGGCTTGACAGGTAATAAATAATCTATGTTGTTGTTGTTAAATACGTTTGGATTTTGGTTTTGCTAAAAAATTTAAAGGAACATAGAAAACATATAAAAACCCGGTGTTGAAGAAAAAGAGTATAATCATAGTCTGTGTGAAAAAAACCCTGATTTATATTCGTATAAACGCGGTATTGCACCGCTTAGTAAATTTCCTATGTCACTTTGAAATAAGAGAGCATCGTATTTTAAAAGGTTGCTCACGAATCTTTTTCCAGCATAATGAGTTGACATTCTAATCTTTTGCAGTAGAAAGGTAGTTTTGCACTGATTTTTGAGCCTATTTGTCAAGTATTGAACATTTTTGCTATTATGAAAACAATCAATCATATACTTTTTATTTTCATAAATCGGTAGCGTATTATTTATTGATTCCTCGTTGGGTTTTAGATGAAGTAGGGCTGTATGGGATGAATTTTTGTGACTAAAAATAGTTTTCAAACGATAATTTTAGCAGTCTGTCAAATGCAAGCTTATGCTTATACCGTCATGCAGTAGTTTAGCCACCATCGCGTATGACCAACAAGAAATCGCGGGACCTCGGTGTAAACCATAACCTTGGTCCTTGTCACCGTTAGCGGCATTCCTCGTAGCAAGCTCCATATACGGTGCAGCCAGATATTCAGTGGAAACTGGCTCGAAAATCATCTGCAATATTATTCATACTGAGAATTTGAGATACTTTTATTTCAAAGTACCCCGAATATCGGAGGAGGCTGCTGTGCTGGGCTTCTATAAAAACACTGTAATTTGTCTAATACTGTACAGTTTTACATCCTTAATAGACATACTTAAATTAATTTGTCATTAAACATATTGTAGTAACATGTAAATAAAACTATATTGTTTTTTTTAATTATAAGTAGGCCCTATTAGGGTATATACATGTCGCGGTTTAAAAGCAAACATAGAATTAAACAAATACTGTGGTTGTCGAAAAGCAATCTTATTAAGAATTTGGCGTAGTGTGATTTGTGCAGTGTTCTTCTTTAAAGAAATTGATCACATCAGTATTGTGTATCTAAGGATTTTATCCAAATGAAAATACGGTTTAATGTCCCAAAATAGATAAATCTTCCGAAAAAGAATTTCGAGCACGCAATATTCCCATGCTAAAGCGGAAGACAGAACGACTGCGCCAATTTTTCCGTGAAGCGCATGACCTGTTGTTAAAACTGTTTATGTAACAAACAACTTTTCAGGTAATTGAAACAAAGTACAAAGCCAAGCGCTGTCGGGCTGACAGCTTGAACCCGCAACCTAGCCGCTACATTAACCACTACGAGCATTCGGCAACTTAAACCTCAACGCCCGACATAAACTTCTAGACGCTTACGTACATATTATATCTTTGTGCATATACATTATATTTAAATATACGTACACTATATCACTATTCATGATATCTTACCTCAAGTTAAAATGAGTAAAATTATTTATGTACCGAATATTATAGCCATAGTTGAACTGGTTGGTTTCATGATTGCAGAACCAATCCTTTTTCTGAAACAGGTACTTGGCTCATATCCCCATTGTCTAACGTAAATGGAAGCTTGGACAAATTTTGGTGGATATTGATTTGTAATTATTCACACATATTTTGGGTTGGAAGTTTTATCTAAATGCAATTTTTATTAAATTGATATTTAATCGCTTTCTGTGTACATATGTATTTAGTGCATAATGCGAACCTATGCCATAATACGTAACACTGCGTGTATAAATACATATTTCTTTTAGTGTATTTTTAACTCCTAGCCAAAATATAAATGTATTGTAATGCTTTATTTGATTTGTTTTGCAGAGATTTATGGCGTAATTGAATTTACCACAAGACTCTCATCGCTTATGGACTGCCGTTTTTGTAACATGATTCGACTATAACGGGCGAAATCAAAAATTGCACCCACAGGATACAAAATTCGTTGACATTCTTTTGAGTTGGGATTTGATATATACCACTGTCTAGGACTTGCTAAGATACATTATGTACTATGTCCAGTTTAATAATTGCCGAAAACAATGCCACAGCCTGATTGCTGTGACAAAAAAACATCATAATTGTATTAATATCATCATAATTATTAACATAATCATAATAATAATAATTATAATTATAATAATCATAATAATAATTATAATCATAATTATTAACATCATAATTGTATTAATAGCACGTTTTAATGCTTATTATGCTAAAATAATTATTTTAGAAAGACCAAAATCCGTCGATAATTAACAGTTTACGTGCGACAAACGAGCAGGCGTTGGGTGGATTCGAGGGATTCGTTGCTAATCTTGGCAATGTCGGGATCTGGAATTCCGGTCTAGCGCTCCCAACAACTCCGGGTAATATAATTACATTACGAAGCCCACATGTCAAATTATTTGCCTCAGTTAATTTTAAATCAGCGTGAGTAGCATCGTTTTAGACGTATGAAACCGGATCGGGTCATTTCAGAATGAGTTAAATTAGCTCATATTACTGAGTGAGGACGTAACTCAGGCTTGAATTACAATCTTAACTCAGACGGAATTCGGAATTAATTTAAATCTGAGTGAATTACAAAAATCTCACTCAGGAACTCTGAGTTTGTAAACTAGCTCACCGAGGGTGATTTTGGTCTAGCGTAGGGTCCCTGGGTTAAATTTTGTAATTGACGTCGTACCAAAGTCACCAATTTCAAACTCAGGTTTGGAGTTAGAATCACGATAAATAGCTCCGTACCTTGAGTTCCTTGCTAAATAAAGTCTTAGTTTGAACTCACGAAAACCTACTCGGAGTTCTGAGTTAAAATCTAATTCGCACAAATCTGCCGTGCACATAGATAAATAATACATCTAGCTAATGTTGATGACTGAATAACTTTACAAACAATTATGATTAGAAAAAAATTAATAAACCATTCAATTACGTTTTATCTTTCTAAAATGTATCATAGTTAAAAAAAATTAAACCTGTGATTGGGTCTTCCTACTGTCTCAAAGTATTGTTTTCATAAAGGCAGGAATTATGAGTATGCCATTAAAAGGTACTTAGACATTTAGCGCTAATATCGTATTGTGCCTGAAAGTAATTTGCTATGTGGATATAAGAACACGGAGCCGAAGAAAACTGCTGCGTTATACTATAGTTGAAAATGATTTGCTAAACCTTCAAAAAGCACAAGTTTTCTTCATTCATCAAAACGAATTCTACAGTGTTTGTAGTGCCTTGTGTCCGGCTTATGGTAAGGATTATATGAAATATTGTTGGAGATAATTCTATAATTTTACCTACAAGTTGAAACTATTAAAGCACTCATGACTTTGTGCAAGCTATAATATTTTCATCACACTCAACTAATTTACTGAAAAAAAGTTTATTTTTTTGTTTAATCTTTTAAACTTCTTTTCAATCGTGACAATTTTATGCAGTCGGTTTTTTACCATCTCAAATTTAGCTAAAACTTAGGAAGATAATATTAAACATTTATTGATGAAATTTTCACTGGGTATAATTTTAAAGGTAAACGTGATAGCGCTGGTCGTTAGAAAGTGTCGACGTTGTCGGGATTTAAACCCACCACTTGGTAGCGCGACTCGTGACTTTAACCACTGAGCTACCCACTCCGTGGACACGTTCCGTGTATATATAGGTATAAAATATCAATCATCGGCAAATCCAAACATTGCCTAATCACATGGAGTAAAATGTTACTAGGTGTTGACGATTAGCTCTGACTCTGGCCATTAGAATGTGTCGAAATAGTCGGGATTTGACCCACCACTAGGTATCGCGCGCCGTATCTTTAACCACGGAGCTACCCACTCCGTGGACACGTTCCGTGTATATATAGGTATAAAATATCATCGGCAAAACCAAACATTGACTAATCACATGGAGTAAAATATTAATAGGTGTTGACGAGTCTTTATTTGCCATCAGTCATGTGCTTTAGAATTCATATCATATTAACAAACCAAAATCTAAAGTAATTTCTTAACTTGCTAAGTTATATTATTTTTTATTTTGAAGGCCAACTCCCGTCGGCTGACGAAGAGAAGTCCGACGCAGCCGGCGCTACAACACCAAACGCTCCGCTAGCAACAACTCCTGAGTCGGCTGCAAATCAAGTCTTGTCGTTCGTTAAACGAAAAACTACTACGTTCGAATCGCAACGGGATCGAACACCGAGTCTCGGCTCGATTGTGGTTAGTTTATGTGATGAAAATGTTGTGTTTGATTACTAAAATGGATGCCCAACGCTCAGCCTTCCTTGAAGGTACGTCGAGGGGCTAACGCCCATCCTTCCTGGAACCAACACAGCTCTAAGCTGTTCTTTCTTCTAAACATTAGCGTTTTTACAAAATACATCACTCATAGTGGATTACTGTAGAGGCTTTGTTTACACTAGTGGCTACTAACGAACACGTTGAATTTCACCTCCTTTTTGGTCTTTAATGAACACCAAAACACTATTTTCCAATCTTGTGGACTCGGTTTTCGTCATCTTTAATTCGACAACAGATCATGATAGAAATTATATAAAGTCAAATAATTCATATTATGAAGCCACATATTAATTACATATATGGACTTATTAGTCTTTCAACAAATAACAAAATCAGTTACTTAGCAGGCGTTTGCGAGCTCACACATTACGATTCTGCAAATCGTAAAGTCTTTTTGCAATTCCAAAAATTCGAAAAGCAATGTCTGTCGATAGATTGTAATTCTGGTCACATGTCCAGCTGTAATCACTTGTATGTATGCGAGAATGTTCCGTAGCTGTAACTGTACGACAGGGATTTTCATGTTAAAATCAATTCAGATTTTAACGTCATTTGGCCCAGTATTAGTAGACCGCCTTGGCTGAAACATTTACAGTATATGTGATCTTAGAAGATAATTTATCACTTGTGATAATATTTCCATGCTTCATTCACCTCACACCCGGCACCCAAGGTGAGCGAAAAATTTTGGGAGATTTGGCAAGATTTAAGACAAATTTTTAGATAAATTTGCACAAATTTGCAAAATTCGGGCAAAATTTTAGCAAAAATGCGGCGAAAAATCGCACAAAAA